>KB675979.1:0-79076 GCA_000349165.1 Anopheles christyi | reverse complement strand
AGCCAGCCAGTTGCTGCAACGGCTGTGTGATGGGAGAATGCACGTAGGGGATGATGTTAAAAATTGTCTCATGCGTGCCAGGAACAGGCGGCTTGTGCGGAAGAAATAAATGTACGCCTCGCGTTAGACTTATCCCGCGCCGAGAAAGACGGTAGGCTGGTGTGCAGTAGAGAGAAAGCGAGAGAGAAAGAGAGAGAGAGAGAGAAAGAGAGAGTGAAAGGGGAAGGGAGACAAAGAGAGGGTGTCGGCGCTATTCCTAGACGTTAATGAACGGAAGCAAACGGCAAACACGGTATGCGGCGGTGTATAGATGTTTAAACACCGTTGGCGCAGGGGAACCCCCAGCAAAGATTTTTCATCTTGTGCACGGTCGTGGTATGACTGTGTCGCAGGGTTCTACAGGGTGGTGCTTATGTTCCAGCGTACCGAAGGTGGGTGGGTGTGAGGGAAACAAAAGCAAAGTAGACAAACGCAGCCACGCGTGCGTACGTGGATATGCACCGGGACAGACGGCGTGCGATGATCGTTAGTGTGGTCTGCTGTTAGCCTCTCTCTGCTGGGTTATGCGCCACCCGCTGGAAGGTGTTATATGATGTGGGTATTACTTCTTTATTCTTCCTTTCTATCGTTTTCTCTCACTCGCTTGCTGCTTCCGCCTCTAGTATTGGATTGTCTGCGATCGGACAAAGTACAGCCGGGAAGTGGAAAATTGTTCGTTTGTTAGGAAGGAAAATGCAACAGTACACGCATCCCTTCGGAAAGAGTCTTTACTTTCGTTTGCTTCCCTTGCACAAACTTTTCTTAAATGGCTGAGGATGTGGCCCGTTCGTTCACCATTCCCCAATGTTGAAATGCTTGTTGAAGAAACGTTCTAGGAATCGTTTGGTACGGTATGAAAAATAATTTGAATAAGGGTGACGATTGCTAGAAATGTGGTTTTAATTGTTGACTGATCAGCAAGGCCGGAAATGGTTTCAAGGTAACATTCCATGTGAGCAGTTCCTATGTTTTAATAAGAAATAAATGAAGATCTACAAGCATGTGTCTCTAAACGGATAAGCATAGCATATGGAGCTCGGAAGATTCTAGTTTTTTTTAAAATAGTATGCGTAAGCAACGGCGGCGCTTATTGTGGTTTGACCGAGGTCCACTTTTATTTTACTGGCTGGGATAAAATCTGGGAAATTGTTCATAAAAATTATCTTACTTTAAACCAGGGGTCGACAAACTTTTTCAGAAACGGACTAGATGAAGACTGCGGGTCAACGAAACTTTAATCTTCTAATAGTACATGTGTTCAATACATCAATTAAAAATCAAAATTTTTTAGTTACTTTCCATTATAACTTACATTGACACTAAAAATACAATAACATCAACTCGTGATTATTTTTGAAAGGCGCCAACAAAGAAGAATGAAATGTTCAAGTAATCTCACATCATCCGTACTTCATTTTCCACATTATTTTTTGTGAATTTAAGTTTTCCATTAAATATTTCCCCATTCATGTCTACAGTGTGAAAACAAATTATTTTAATAGATTTTTTTTACATGAAAACAAGTTTTCAATTACTTGTTTTTAATTTGTTTAAGTGTATTTTTTTCCTTTTTGATCAATTAGCTCGTACCTCATGGAAAGTTTGTTTGTTTTGTAACTGGTGGTGTAATTTAAGGTATAGGTGGCCGCCCAGTATTTGTAAAAGTGTAACTTTCTTTCAAATCGAAAATGTTAAGGAAAAGCTACTAAAACAAATGCAAAAAATCATCAAAGAAAACGACAGTGGTATTTTATATGCTTCCTTCTGGAAATAGAAAACGGAGCAAGAACGTGCTAAAACAGGTCTTCTTTCAATTTATCCTCATCCACATTTGCATTGTTAGTTGCTTTAGATGGACCTTGTGGATGCACAGTCAGAATGAATAGACCCTCTGGCTGATTTTCCTTGCGATACAGCATTCCACTGTTATCCACTTCCCCCAGGCATGTTCTGCCGGAGAGTTTAAATTTGGTTGTCTGTGGTTTTTGCGGCATTGGGCTTAGGGGATGGATTATTGCAGCGGCGGTCGATGAACGCTGAGTCAGTCGCAAAGGAATTTGATTGCCAATTTATGTTTTAGCTTCAGCATTCTGGAAGAAATTTTTGAAATACATGGAAGAATGCAATTCTTAAGAGTGGTATGTTTTACATAACTTTAAAGATAATGCGAGAATTCGTTTCTTTATTATATTGCAGGCAATGCAGATACGTTTTGGAGGAATCGATAATGAGTGAAAAAAATGGATCAATCAAAGGAAAAATTATTGAACGAGTCGATCCTTACGGATGCTTCTAGTTGCGATAGGATGATCCATGGGTTAGAAAGGATTCCAGCGGATGATGAAGAAGAAAAAGCGGCGGATGTTCAAGACACAGTAGACAACGCATGCGGCGGTATGATGAATATGTCGTATGTTCCGTCCAATCCGGACAATACCGAATATGCGGCTTTTTTTAAACCAGACCAAATAGTGCCGGATTTCATTCTCGGGCTCCCTCACCACTGTTCAACGCCGAAGAAAAACGGTCGGCCCGTGTCGATGTACGAACCGTGTACACAAACGGAACCATTTCGATCGCTGCCGACGGAAATGCTTCGCAAGACGACGAAGCTAATCGATATTGAATTTGAAACGGAAGCGGCAGCCGTTGCTGCGGCTGCATCTAGGTCTTGCTGGGAAGCGGAGGATGCAGACGAGTTTATTACCACGCTGGATGAGTCCGCTATCCTGGACATTGAATCGTACGAGGATTTAAATCACATCTACAGCCAGCCGGACGTGGGACTGAGCTACAACAATAACAATGACAGTCTGAAGCATCGAAAGCTAATAGTGGCTGCCGATGTTCATCACCATCAGCAACAGCAATGTCAGCCACGACAACTCTACCAACCATTGCCGCACCTGTTTGAATATCCCTCGCACGATGAAATCGCAGAGCAAAAGTATGAAGATATCGAAATTTACGCCACGGTGAAGAAAAAACCACGCGAACGAACGCCTCAGTCCGCAATCGATCGCACGATCGCGATAGACACGCAGGCGCTTCTGCTCGCCCCGGGTGGTTGTGGGGGTGCCCCGATGCAAATGTTGCCAAAAATAATGACCACCTCGTGTTATGGCGAACTGCACGGATTCGGTGTTGTACCGATGGTTACTGGTGGATGGAACGAACCAGGCGCAATTGTGAAGAGTAACGAGAATTTGCTTGATTCGGCAAAGACACTGTCGATGAACAGTTCCTTCATTGATGAGTCGGGTAATAGCTCACTTTACGAACCAAACTCAATGAACTCGTCGTTTGACTTTGCCCGGTACGCGGCAAACGAGAAGACGCGCGTTCGCTGGTGGGACGACTTTACTGAGGAAACGGAAGCCGAGTTACAGGATATTGCGGAAAAAGGTAGGTTCTGTTTGATTTTTAGTTTCTTTGTTATTTTTCCCCCTTTAATTAAACACACGGATTAGCATAGCAATAACAATATATGTTCAAAAACAAAAAAACATCGTTCAATTTGAAAGGCATTATCTAAGTGGAAATAATTACCGCTGTTTTTAAAAGAAGACGTTACATTCTAAACAAATCAACTAACTAGGAATGCCATATTTCGTTGTTTTTCGATGTTTTCTTGCACCCACTTTTTATATTTTATCTGAAATGTAGCGGTCTTCGATTCGCGGTGCTCGATAAACGTGTTGCTCATAAAAACTTCGTACGTATGTTGTGCTCGGTACACAATTTTTACGTTAATCAGTTCGTTTGCACCGACAGGCGCCTGCAACGTTGAACTCAGACGAAGCGACATTACCGAAGCGCCGAGGGGATACTGCTATTGCAAATAAAATGATTCCACTTGTAAATTTTACCGTCGCCATTTAACAACTGTGACGATTCGATCGGGTTTTGTGTGGAGTAAAACAAAATCAAGGCTAGTCCATGATACATGGCAATAGAAGTTTTATCACCCTCCACTGCACAAATACTTTGCTGTCGGTGCATTTGATCTTGGTTTGGTCTGGGTGGTGCAAATATAAGTTCCGATATCCGCCAAACCTTTCGATTTGTTGTCGCTGAGAGTTTTGGCATCATTGCCCGACCCACAGCTCTCAGTAGGTCGTAAAAATCGTCATTTTTGAAATGTCACCAAAAAGACAAAAGGAAGACCCCCGACTCTAGCTGCGTATTTCTGCTTATCTTAATCGGGTTTCGTTAGATCATCATCGGTTAGAAACCTGCTCTAGCGAACTAGTAACACAAGCACGGTAACACAGGCGTAACGCCGTAACGCTCCACTGAACGGCAGCGGGATCAGGTATGGATATTAGCCGCACAAAGCCGCAACAAGTTGACATCATGCTTTGGGGGACAGGGTTAGAAAACTGGCCCCATAGTCACCAACGCCTCCGCGTGGGTTGGCCTCTTCCGCGACAAGTGTGAACTTCTCGCCACCGGTACGTCATAAAGCTAAAAATGTTAATTTGTCGACACGAACTTTTCTTTCCTGTGCGCGTGTGAAACCATATCCCGGAATGGGCAGCGCACAGCTAGCCGTGGGTGCGTGAGGGTTTGCAAAAAAAAAAATCACCTAAATCATCGATTTGGCTAGAGAGGTTTTGATTCGTATGCAAAAATTGGACTATGGCAGGGTGCTTCGTTGCATGAATCCGTTGCTTTGTAGTCGCGTAATTTGTCGTTGCTCTTCTTTTGTGCTGGAATTTAAAATGTAATCCTCGACCGCGAATAAACTATTTACAAAGAGCGCGATGACTATATAAACAAACAAATAAAGATAGGTATGGAAATGCAACTGCTATTCCTCGGATTGGAAGAAGGAGTAACCATAAGAACGGGCGGAAAAGGTTTGTGCAATAATATGTCCTTAAGTTAAGCACACCAGTTAGGCAATGTTTTATTAGGGAAGTGGTCGTTTGAAAAATTTATGATAAGTCTCTTGAAATGGGAATTTGTCGCCGCAAATGGATGGTGGAAATTAAAAGCTCCGTTTGCTAAATAGTTGATTCACCCACGTTGCCAAAGCATATGGCTTGAATTAAATGGATGTTCTGAATTTTATTAGCAGAGATCGAATGATCATGTCAGTTGGTCAGTTGTGAAGCTCTTTAAAGCTGAATATAATGGGGTGTTTAATTAATTGTAAATAACATGTTTCTATTGTAATTAGTTTATAGCCTGAACTTAGTTAGACGAATAGCTGAGCTCAGTTGCAAAAACTGTTTTGTAACAAAAATATAAAACATTCTGAGAACAGCTGTTCAATGCTTACAGGTGCGCTAGGCATGTGCCGGCCTTCCATAAACCATCATCATATACAGGCTTGACAGCAGACGACGCCACTTGGCTCAGCAAAATGATAACCAAAGCGTGCTATTTTTTGTTGCAATCTCTCCTGCATTATCACTTAATGGTTCCAGGCGCCCCAATGTTTTGTGAGTGGCTGTGTGTTATCATGAGCAACACTACTGCAGCGACGGTCCATCGCGTACGGCCGAGGTATTCGTTCGTAGTATGCGTCAGCGTTTGGCGAATATTTTACACACATCGACAATCAGCCCTCGTGTGCGTTTGCTGGCCGAATGAGGTATTGATGGGTTGCAAAAGAAAATGAAAAAGGTTGTCTCTTCTCTGTGGCGCGTGCTTGAAAGTGTGTGTTAGAAGAACGTTATACACCCGCGCGCTTGTTAGGTAGGTGCGGGTTTGCGTGTATGCTTTTAATACAGACTATCGATAACACGGACGCTGCCGCAGTATTGACTGGATCGTCGTGGTCTTCGTCATCTCGCACGCTTGTCGCCCGTTTGACAGGTGGTGACGAGTGTTTTGTGTTTTGCCAACGCGTTCTCGAGGCTAGACCGTGACCGCTAGTTGGCGCCTCGCGCGGATGAATAAACATCGCTTTTTTCGCGCACTGTGATCGTGGCTATGAACAATTGCAATTGCTAGAGGGGTGATCCACAAAATGAGCAACAAAGTGTGTTGAAACGCGATTTGTCACGATCGAAGGCATACATTTTGTTTGCGACCCAGTAAGATTAGAACGTGCTCGTTTCCCGTTTCTAGTTACGAATAGTGTTTTGAATTAAGCTAGTGGTGTGGGCAGTTGCACAACCTTTTTCGGTGGCAATGCTGTGCAGTTCGAAAAAGAATTCAATTTAATATTTTTAGAATTTTGTCTGTTTTGTTACTGTGCAATATTGTGTCATTGTGCTAGTGATTCACCCAATTAGTGTCCGCTTCGCAGAAAATTCTGTGCTAAAATAATCGCCCTTTCGTAGTGCTGTGATAATAACGTTACCTGTTGTTATTTGGCTGATAAAACGTTACAGGGTGAGGGACGCCTATCCGGCACATGAACCGTGATGTTTCGAAAGTCGCGTCGGATAAGAATGGGAACGCGCACGGTAGCTGGTGGCGGTGTGGATTACGATGGCGGCACGAGATCGGTATTCGGTAAATATGCTGTTACTATCTACAATTTCCAACCCTCCACCCCGCATTACTTCCTTGTTTACGCGTTCCAAGGATCATCGACTTGGCTTATCAATTTACGAGTACAGAACTGTGTATGCGCCGGCATGAGCTGTGTGTATGTTTAGAGCACGGAGGAACTGGTTGTGTAAATTGATAAAGGCAAACATAGTAGTGAGAGGAGTACGGTGTAAAAAATCTATCTGCTGCTGCTTGTTCTGACCGTGGGATGAATGACAATATTGCATGTTTATGAATGAAATATATGTCCATGCGCGTGGACTCATCACGGGTAGAATTGTTGGTGTGCTGGTTTGGGTGTACTTTCCGGGGTATTGATTCCGGTTTTAGTTGCACCTTAATGGCGGTTGTTATGACAAGAGACTTTAGAGATACATTTTATATTTCAAGCAATTTGTGATGTTTGTCATGATCCTCCATTTAAGAATATGTATTTTTCCTTTTTATCTGTAAGTGTTATCGATTGTTTTTGTAGTTCAATATAATTTTTTTCTCTCATAAGAACCTTTCTTTCCCAAATCAATCACAAAACTTGATCGTCTGTTTTTATACATCTGATTTTCTGTAACTACTCTGAATGTCTCTAATTATCCTTTTTGACAGTTTTTGTGACGCATTACATCTAGGAAAATCTTATGTTAGTTTATATTTTAATAACATTATCTTTTTCTTTTATGATTTTTATTGATTTGCTACCCCTCCACTGATGCTTTAATTTCTGATAAATGTTGCTGTCGGTTTAGAGAACGTCATTCCTGGGTCTATTAATTTAGTTATACATTGATTCAGACTGTAAAAAAAAGTTATTTTCTTCCTTTTTTGTTCAACGTCGTGAAACAGAAGTTTTTCATCCAAAAACGGTAACAAAAACAATAACAATGGAATGATGATTAAGGAGCGAAAACGGTCTTATACAAACCACTCGTACGCTAGAGCGTCCTTCAAAACCATGGGATTCACTTTCACTTGTACTTACTAGCGCGAACGTTTGCAGTGACGGCTAAAATATACTTTTCTGTCGTCATTATCTTCGTTATCATCATCATCATCGGCAGCATAATCATTATTATCAATCCATTAAGCCACAAGCTTCGTTCCGGTACGCGAGAAGGTGCTACATGATTTTGCTATTTATATTTTGTTGTGAAAATTAGGCTGATCTTTTTTGCCACTTTTAGCGGTTTCACTTGGTTACTTGCTTTTTCGCATTATTTGTACAAGTCTGAGTGCAGAGGAAAATAAAACAACAGCCAAAATGATCTTCACCGTTGAAAGGTATTCTCACTCATCGGCAGCCGATCCCTCGCGGGCCAAGGCTTTTGCTCCACTGTACAGACAGGGAGTGAGAAAATTGAATTTTTCAAACCGGCAACTGAAGGCAGCTGCGGTAAAGGGAATAAAAAATGGTTAATAATATAAGTAAGAAAAAATGAAAACCAAAAACAACACACCATTTATAATGAGTCCCCGTTTCAGTGAGATAATCATCGGTAGTCCAAAGGCAGGCAGTGTAGTTTGACGATGATGGTAGTGAGCATAATTAGAGTTGCCATACGTTCGTACCATTCCTACCGCTACACTATGGTTCCGGTGGGGAGTTCGAGTGCTTTTTCTACTAGATATGTAAGATTTGTAAGATGTGTCCTTTTGAGAATATTATCTTCCCTTCTACTGCGGGTAAGAGCATACGGAGTCCGGCGGACCTGGGGGGCAGGGAAACTTCTGGAACCAGGGGGAATATAAGCAACTCACGGAGATTGGTAATTTCGGATGACGCCTTGGCGCAATCAAGGCTCTTGGTTAACCTTTTCTGATACCACGTACACTGAACGATTGTGTGCTGGTGGCTTTTTGATACCTGTTGCACTTGCGCATGCACTAGAGATTGATGGAAGAAGGACACACTGGGGAGCTTGTATCGGCGATGATGTAAGAAGCATTCATAGTCCCCGGTGCCTTTGCTAGACTCGTTGGCTGCTGGATTTGTCATTTAACCATATGATCTTTATGACAATGATGATTATGACAAAGATGATGATACACTCTCCTGCTCCTGTCAGTTACGAAGGTCGGGTAATAATAACGAAAACCAATGTAAGCCTTGGGGGACATAATTTATTCTGTAGCAACGCATCACGGTGCTGCTGTCGTTGTTCGAGGCAAATAATTAATTCGATCGGTTGAAAGTGAAAATTGGTTTTAAAGGAAAGGTAAATTTTGCTGTAAAGGATTGGCTAGACATAAAATTTAATTAAACGAACAATTTAGCGAAACAATAAGTTATCCTGTTGTAAGCATAGTATTGTTCTTAGGGTCTTCTTATTATGGAAAAATTTAAAGTGATTGTAGTGATTTTTTACCAGTCATGATTATCCATAATGGTTGACAGAGCACGATACGGATGATATCAAAACCATTGTTACTATTTTGTAAAAACCAAAGAGTCACACCCTATTTCATAACAACAAGTTGGCTTAACTTAATTTTCATTTAATTTTTTGTAGTAGTACATTAGTAAAAAAAATGTAATGGTTTCGCATAATTTATTCATCATTGCAGTTTTGTTCATTGCATTGCATAAATACACTATATTTGTCTTGCTTGTAGTTGCATAAACAGCTTTCACCTGTTAGATCCCACAGGCGTATCGTTGAGTGGCAAACAGTAGCCAATACATGATTTACGATAATTAAAGGAAAGTTATAGTTCCGTTTGCTATACTACGATTGGCTGTTGATGCTGTTGTAAACCGAGCCACAGTGCGATTCCGTAGGAAAACGAATGTAATTGAAATGGAATGGAAATTTCTACCCTTTAGCAAAGTTCGTAAAGGGAGTGGTATTACACTTGTGGCTATTATTTGTAGATTACTTCCATTTTCAAACCATTTTTCTAGTGGAACCCTTAGCAAAGGGGGTATAAAGTTATGTATCGATTTGTGTATGTAGCTGTCAGTGTTGTTACAAAAATGCATCGAAAGCTGTAGATGAACGATAAAGTTTTTTTGTTGTTGTTTCGAATGTTGTGTTACGTTCGGTTTATAACTCATACTGAATGCCCATGGGAACGTTTTATTGCCCTTCTCAATCCGTACGGTCATCATTCGATTTATTCATATATTTGCTCTGCCTCTTTTTCTCTCTAACTGTGGCATCAATTGGCAGCGTACACAGTGGTGCATGTGGTGCGATCATTCGATCAAGGACTGCTTTTGAGGAAACGTTTACGTTTCGTTTATTTAAAAAATCAATTTTTGAATCCCTTCTTACAGTTGTACTTGAATGCTTCCTTGATGCAGCTCAATGCGAATTAAATGCTGATGTTTTTGGTTCTTGATTGTTTTTTTTTTGTGTAATTTAAGCTGCTGCAAACTGAAAGGGAAACAATATTTGCTGGGTGTTGCTGCAGCTCAGTTCAGTCTCTTTATGGGTTCTCTGATCTTGAGATGGGATCTTGAATGTTTTGCAGTGTGTTATGGCAAAAAAAAACTTCGATGACAAGAGTTGGGCATCATACGAGGTTTTGGGCAAAAAATAAAACAAGAAAGGCAACAGAAAATAATATTTATTAAACAAACTGGAAATAATGAAAATATTCTACAAATGATGTTGCAAAAGTGTTTCATTTAAGAGCATTAAACCAACCAAGTCGATGGAGCATAAATTCTTCATTGATTTAGTTGGACAATGGGTTAAATGTAACGTTCATACGTTGACATGTACTTTGGTATCTCTTTTGAGGAAGATAAAGATCAATTAAGTTGCAAGGACGTGGGGCTCAAGAGGGGATGGTATAAAAATGCTCATTTATTTTAATTATTGGTAAAGTTGAGCCTGGTATAGCAAACGCCGGGCTGAACGATCCGTTTCCTTGAGAATTCACTTTTCGACAGCTGTTCAGAGGTGGCAGAGGTGCTTGAGGAATGTGATTGTGTTCCGTATGCTACAACTTTTTGTGATCGCAATCGAATTGACAGGTTAAAAATAAATGATAAGTGAAAAATGGGCAACAAAACTATTTTGCTCTACATTCCACCAAGGACGGTGGGCGTTTACAGCACTGGCTAATAGTTTTGACGTCGGACGTCGAGTAAATTACTCTTGCGGTGAGGATAATTGATGTTTGCTGCAAACGCGCTGTATAACACTGGATGTTGTTTATTTGTGTGTCGTCTAGATAGACGATTTGTGAGAATGTTTCGACACTTTGCTTTCATAAAGTGTTGATGGTACAAACGATATGTAGTGCATTCCTGTCTCAACCGCCAGTTAGTTATATACTCGCTGATCAAGCGCTATCGTGTTTATTCTGCAAGGGGATATCGCAAAACTCACCCTTGTCAGGAGGAGTCGGGAAAAGACCTTGTAGAGTTTTTTTTTATAGCTCATTTGTGTACAACGTACTGTACTTGCTTCACGAGCATACCACTAGCCTACAAGCATTTTGGCTGACCGTGAAATAATCGATTGCTTTGTATTACTATCCCCCGTGCACCCGGTGGGGACCTATTATGTGTGTGCACACTGCGCACAGCTCTACAAGTGAAGGAAATGCGATGGCTGCAATTACGCGACAACAAGCCCGTGTAAATGCCGCTGTGGTGGTTCAAGGGGATGAAGTTAATTTCTACTTCTACTACTACCACCACTACCACTATGTTAAGGTGCATAATCAATTTTCGAGTGTAAAAACGTACGAAAACGAAAGCGAAATAAAGGGGATGTGAAGGGAGAGAATTACAAATTAAAATGAAACAATATAAAACATTAAAAAAGCACACACACTGGACAGAACGATAGCGATGTTGGGGTAGAGTGTAAACTCCTCTCTAAGACTAAACCGTAAACGTGTGGTTCCCGTCCACGCAAAAAAGGGGATATGTTTACGAACAAAAGATAACGAGATATTAATTGAACTACAGCATTGCCCGGTCGAATCCTATGCTCCTAAGTTAATCGAGATAAGGTGTTATTTGATTAAACTTTATTTAATTGAAAAAGTAAAACAGAGCGTAACGATCAAGAACAATACTAATAAAAAGTCCAATGGCAGCCAAATTTGTATTTCTGTTTAGTTGATGCGATACATTTAATTCATTTTTTTTTACAGTTTTTACTATACACAAGTGAAGATTTTATTGTAAATTTTGTTCATTCAAGAGTCTCCTTGTTTTCACTTAAAATAAGTAAATGTTTTGCTTTGTTTTAAGAAACAAAAACAAGCACACACTTTAATGAATGAGTTTGTTTTTATTGTATTGTATGACTGCGTGTAAAACACACCGTTACCATGTTTAAGATATGTCAATGTTTGCAAACAAACCAATAGCAACAACAAAACAGCATCAATGTGCATTGATTGCATGTGTATCCAAAACTGCATCGTTTTAAAAACAATGCACATTAACAAGAGATTGCATCGCCCAAAATGATTAATGATTTCACTCAGACTTTCTCAAAAATTCACGGCCACCAAATCTGTTCCATGCAACCTACCTCCCTGCACAGGAACCGAGCTTTTGGAGTGCAAGATGTGTCCTCTCGAACCGAAGCAGTCTGGCAATCTCACTTATAGCCGCAGGAGAGAGAGATCGATGGTAAGGACGCACGATTGATGATGTACGGGTTGGTCGCAGTCAAAAAAGAAAGAAGGTGATGGCCCATTGGCCATCAGACTGACGTGCGTTTGTTGTATTGGGTTTTGTTTGAGCTTAACCGGTTTATTGTTGAGGTGGACATAGATAGTGTTATTTCATAATAAGTAGAACTGAACTGAGGCAGGTGCGGGCAATGGAAGTGTGCGTTTGCTCGCCTCTTTGCTCTACGCTGGGTTTTGATGCAAATTTTCACAATTCTTCCTCCACGGCACGTTACCCTCGACTCGGAATTGGCATTCGGCCACACTGGAAAATTGACAGTCCCCGTAAGACGGATGTGTTTTGGTAAAATTATCAGCATCGAACATGTCACAACACGGCTTTGATGCATAACAAATGATGCAGCACGGTGTCAAACAGCACAAAAACGATCAATAATGAATTGTCTTCGGCTACGAATTTGAGACTGCGAGATAATGCTGCGAACACAGTAGCGCTACCGATCTGTAGTAGTGAAAGTGTTTTCCTTTGATGTTGTGCTTTGTTTTGCATAATTTTTTGCTCTTGCTAGCTTTGATAACTGGTGTGGTAGATTTTTGTTGTTGTTGGTAGTAGCGTTACTGTTTAGCTTGTGGTGGAAGATTTATGTTAAACTTGGTTGATGCTCCTCTGTTTGTCAGTGTCAGTAAAACAAGCCGTAGCTCATTGAGGGTTGCAGGCTATCGTTATCGCTCCTTGTTCATGTAAAGAATTAATTTTGCATGCTTCGTTTATCAACCGGTCGGTTTTTAATGAATATTTTGTATGTTGTCCTTAATTATGGCGCGTGTGTAATTTGCGAATCAAAGAAACAACCGATAGGCCATGATGTGCTGCATAATGATAATGAAAATTAGCATGTGAAATGGGGAATCAGTTCCTGTCATTAGACGGACCATGTTGTACAATTGAGTAGAGTTCTGTGTTGCCTTTAATGCCATCAAAAACCCAACACGGTCCCGAAACCAAGCTTGCTATTTTTTGTACATCCATACAATATAAAACAAGGGCTACGCAATTCGCCGAGTCAATATATCTACCTCAAATTAGCCAACCGTGAATCGATAAAGACATGACACACTGACAGCTTGTTGATCGGCATCTGTCTTGTTTCCCGCCGTCGCCGACGTTCCGTCAATCGCTCTTATCAGCCCAAAAGGCAAGGCCAGACCGGGCTCCCTCTTGCACCAGGCACACCGGTGTCACTTCATCGCGTACTCTGCACGGATGCCTGTTAAGAGCAGTGGGCCCGCAAGCTAAGAGTTTGTTTCGTGGGTTCTCTTGTTTGCGAATTGTTAAATTATCGTTCCAGTGACAACAACAATGTGCAGCAAGCCCCGGGTGGATTTTTTGTCGAAGGTGTAATAAATCATGAACATGCGAGGCATTCGGGATTGTGGTCTATAGTGGAATCGGTGACTGTTCTGCAATGCTGTCATTGAATCGACAGCAAAACGGGACCTTAAACTGATTGGGAACGTGTTTGTCATATTGACGGCTTTGAGATCGACCGAGTGGTTAAAAAGAGTTTTGGGCTTAGCGCTTTAATTGTAATATTAGTTGAATCTTCAAATTTAGAGCCCGATGTTTAGAACCCTGGTGACTAAACCATTGACTCGGAGCCAGATTGTCTGTAGTCGAAGCAACGTGCATGAAATCAACTTTTCATCTCACCCCTGCACGGATCGTGGCCAGTAATTACCCCTGTCGTGAATTTGCTCGCTGAGTTTGGCTTGTCGTCAAGATGTCTGGAAGTGGTCGACAACACAGTCGAACCGGTTCGTTTGGTGTGCTCTGCGATTCTAGAACAAAACTTCATTCAGCTGCATACGGCGCTGCGCTGGTGGTTTAGTAGCCTCATTGATGGTGACACGGTGTATGTGTGTTTGAGTGATTTTCAAGGGGAATGCGCATGGGGAAGCAAAACTCGTAGCGAAATTCGCCACACATATAAATGGAGCACAAAAAAATGGCAAACTGCATAAGCTACGCTTGGAGCAGCTGAATGATGGAAATCGAACATTCTGCCCACGCTTTCTACTAGCTTTAGATGTTGCTATTTCAAGCAAGTTGTTCTTAGGTTTGCATCTGTTCGGTTGAGTTGCAAGAATATGGTTACCGGCATCGAGCGATTATTATCATAACAACTGCTGCCACCAACATGCACAATGCTGCTGCCATTTAAAGACGTTTAAAGCCGTGTGGTGGAACGTGTTTGTAATAGTGTCCATACTCTTTGCGCAACTGGCGCTGATGATCGATAAAAAAGATTTAATTGTTCGCCTAAAAATATGTATTTTTCGCTATAGTAATTACAATGTTTTATCTGTATGGTTTTTATGTAAACATATAAGTGTACAGCGTTTTGAAGTTATCTTCTTGTTCATTTATTTCATTCTGCGTTTTTTTGCCTAAATTTATTGCTTAAAACTCAAGTTGGAAATATTTATTAAGTTCAGTTGCATGCAACGATATAAACTGTTGCTTCTTAACGCTGCTCTAATTTTCTTAACCAACCATAAATGTAATAGTAAAGCTACGATATTGATACATTTCACTGTTCGGGTTTGCTAGCATGCTTCGTTCCAAGGTTGTATGCTCTGTGGCATTTATGTTGAGATTCGCACATTTGCCTTAGCATGTTTTCAGTGCTCTTTATGTTACGAGTTGCGCACTCTCAACGGGTTTTGCAGAAAGCATTTGGGTTTCTCTCACATAGGGGCTTCTCTTTCTGTCTCTCTTTTCTACGTACTAATCCGTAAGATGGTGTTGTTCGTTAGGAGTGCGTTTAGTTGCTTTTTTCAAGCTTCCCAAGCCCGCTTACAAGCAGAGATGTTTGGTGTTCATTTCAACCCTTGACTCGATCCACCGCATAAAAACATGTTTACGGCGTGAGCATACAACCACCTTGCGCTTGCATGGAGAACACAGCCAACTCTCCTGCTCGAACCGTGGGCGAACTCTCGCTACTTCTCCACAGCTCCATTTGGTTCAGTCGTGGGATTTCTCTCCATTGCTCGCGCTTGCTCGAGACCGCGGGTGCCGCTGGGTTAATGGTATGCGTCAACTGGAGTCGCTAGTTTTAACTCGACCATCGTTTGCAGCGGACGGTACGTGCTTTCGTGCGTGCGGGCCTTGTACGCGCCCCATTGGCAGCGAGTTGAGAAAACAGAGACACTATCGCGTCGCTTGGTTGAATATTACTCTTTATCAGTGTGTTTAGTCAGGTTTTGCCGGCAAAGTGGTTTAAACATTTGGTGCTTCCTCGTGCTGTTGCATATGTTTGTTAATTGTGAAGGTAAAAAAGAAGTTCGTTGTTGGTTGTGTGAAATCGGTTGATAAGCAGCCGCCATCATTGTGTACTGTTGCATTTCGTGCGTGATTGTTCTGTGCTGTGGTGGTTGCACGAGTTAGCAGCGCTCGCACAGGCGTGTGCGTATGTTTATGTTCGTTCATTAAAAGCAATCAAACTAATCGAAGCCTGAACGATGCTGATAAGAAATAAATATAATTAATGTTCTGGGTCGTCGGGGCATCACGTCGGAGGTGTGTGTATGTGTGTGTGTGTAAGTGTGATTGAATGTATTCTGATGAAAGGTTTATGGAGGAAGAAGGGCAGTTCAAAAAACGCATTTCCCTAACGGATGAGACTGGTCGCTATCACAACCGCGGTTTGCAAAGGTTTCGCGTTTGCAAAGGGCTGTGCCTTTAATTAGGTTGCTTTGCCGGGTCGGGTTGAAATCGCGTCCTGTTAGATACCTTTTTCTTTCCGGGCTGTGTTTTTGCTGTCTGAGAACCATTCTCCAAGACGCCATCGAATGGCTGGTCATCGTGTATGGAAGAAGGGAAGTGTAATTAATTTGAGTCGGTTGCGCGATGTTGGGCACAGATAGGCGGCGAATCTCGTGTTCTTCGTACCATCCCAAAGTGAGTGGAAAAAGCGTCGAAAAAGTGATGTAAAATGGAAAGGTACGGTTTATCTGATGCGTTGAAGAGAAAAAGTGGAAAAGAGTGCGAGCTTTTCTACCACAGTTGCTGCAATGCACTCAGTTAGCGCTGAAGATGGAATTAAAGAGCTAAATCGAGTAGTTGGGATGTTGCTGGACTTGCCAAGAGGCTAACTAAGCGTTCCTGTGGTGTGGCTCTTGTGAGCTTGAGTGTGGATCTCTCTGCTCGCATCTTCGCAAGCCTGAACAACACTTTACTCGCATCGAAAGCAACCGCAATACGTTCTACACTATCTTCGCCATCTTCGAATCCATCAACCGTCTCTTCCGTACGAGCACAGAAGATGCTCCACAGACGTTACCGGACGTTGTCTGCCTGAGATCGCGAGCTTCCAAACAGCGTGAGACTGCGCTTTAGTTCTAATGCTCCCGATGTGTGTTCGTATGTGTATGTGTGTGCTTGTAGAGAGCTGAAGTTGTGTGCGTTATAAGGTAATGTGCGTTGATTAATTGATCGCTGGCAACGATCGGTTACGATATCACTCGAGAACATTTAGGCTCACGGTGTACTTGGTGCAGATAAGGTGCTTCTGGTGCGTCTTGTTTCTTTTTTGTTGAAACCGAACACCCTTGTCCTATTTGTGATAGTGAGAAATAGGTTACGGAATGGTTGGAGGTCTACAAATTGAAACATTAAAAACGGCTGCGTATTAACGGATCGAGAGAACGGGCAAGACAAGCCTATCGGACCGGAAGAGATTAATTCTGAAACTGATTTTTCCAATCGTTAGATGGCTTCTCTCGCCACGGGAACAAAGGAGAGCGTCTGCTATAGCTGATAATGCTAAATAGTTTGCGGCATATGAGGTCCGCAGCCCCGAACGGGTTGAGTTTATTGTGTTACTGGTGCCTAGAGAGCTGCTTATTTCATGTTTTTAATGTATTCTTTTCTATCCTTTAGCAAAGTGTATGCGAATAAAAAAGGGTTCAATCGTGTTTTGTTTTTTGTCCCGCTGTTTGTAAGTGTGTACCGGAAGAAGTGTCTGTGTTGAATCGAAAGGAATGTGAATATAAAAAAGCAAGTAATTATTCAGTGTTCATGCTCAGCCAATGTGATTTTTTTAGTGACGAGGATCGTCCGAGAATGATAATTTCGGCAAAAAAGCTGTGTCGTGTAGCAAGCACGTGTATCATTGTTCTGTAACACGAGAAGTGTGACAACCAAAATAGTGGTTGTGTTAGTGTGCACCGTATGTTTTTTGGAGTGCAATACTAAACGCATTAGATAAAGAGCAATGAATTATATGTATGGTGTAACGAATCACTCTTCTCGATTTCTGCGTTAGTGAGGTGGGGAAAACAGCAACAAAAACTAACGCTCACATGCACGTACCAATGTGACCACAATGCCCATAAATATGACAACAGCAACCGCTCCACCGGATGGCGCTAACGGCAGTACGACGGCGCACCCGGCAGGTGACGCTGGTGACGAATCGACCGGCCTACGGAAATCCCTCACGGCAGCAGGTTCCGCCGGATATGCTGGTTCATCCGCCAGTCCGAACGCCATCCGCAGTGGACGTCCCGGTAGTGGCCTCAGTCTTAGTGTATTAGGTAATATCACATGTTTGGTAATTTCGGACGTTTTGGGGCCCACAGTACAGATCCGGTTTTTATGGGTGGTGTAACACCCGATGTCACATTTACATAATTATGTTCTTGTTGAACACGTTTGTCGGTGTGCGTAACGCAAAACAGATATTAATAATGATCGTTATCATGGGCAGTTTAGTTTCCACTGGTCAATGAACTTGCAACCGTTTCAATACATTGAAAAACGATCATCTACATGTTTTGAATCTTATGTGCGTCCTTCTATTGTTAAGTTGTTGTTCTATTGAATAAGAAAAACACAACTAATGAGGCAAACTATTATATTGCAAAATTTAAAACTCTCCAATCGAGTTTGATCAAATCAAAATTGTATAGTTCGATTTGATTGCATTCAATTTTGATGAATGATATACTCATAACCTACAAATTGGTATAAATAACATAACCATGTAATTGTGCACAGCTTTCCATACAAAAAGGGAGAAATAAATGTGTGGCCAATATTGGGGAAGGTTTTCCGGTACTTTATAGACCGATCCAAAGGAAATGTATAATTTTTGATTGCAAAACTGGGCCTCCTTCCCCTTGCCCAAAAGCAACTGTTAAATGATGGTAATTTGCACGAAGATTTTTCTGTTCCGTCCTTTCCATTTTTGGGTAAAGGTTAAATTGTTTGACTATAGCTTTGAAGAAGAAGAATAATTTGCCAAAAATATGTCCGGCAATTTCAGACCACGTTGGTAAGAGACAAGAAAACTGAACGAAACGATGGAAAATTATAAGCTCAAGCCGCAGCGGAGAGATGATTTAGCTGCAAAGAGAAAAAATAATTCAATCTTGTTTTGTTCATCCTGCCTCTGCAAAGGTTGTGCATAATGGCTTTATTTTACTCGATTTTGAAGAGATGTGTGCATTGCTCTGTTACATTCCCTTTTTGCAGTAACGAAAAGAGAATCACATACCGTTATGCCTGTGGTAAAAGTATGTGAATATGGATTAACATTATAGGCAGCGGTAAAAATGGATTATTGTTCTACTATTTAAATTTCGAACAGGTGGATCATATGCATCACAATACACTTGCGATTTCTACCACAAAATAGCCACCACTTCCGGTGGTAACGATGTACAGTTGGTTTTTGTTTGTCCCTTGCAGAGATCATCTCGAAAACCACAAATGCATTAATTCTCCTTTTTCGCCCATGGAAGTGAGCGGAAGATATGAAAAAGGACGCTATGATGATGATGGCTTGCATGAACCTGCATAAGCCCTTCGAATTTCTGTACACGACGTGCAAAACCTTTGAGCAGCCTTCGTCCCTTGAAGCTTAAAATAAAACCGGTTAGCTTTCAACTTGCAACGCCAGAAAAGCGTGAAAAAATGGCTAATTTTTAATGCTGTCCTACTCTACGAACACACGGGTAGTGGGGAGCCTACGTCTCCAGATCGTTGAAAATTCGGCTGCAGTAAAATAGGTTTAAATTAGTCATCAAGTGCTGGCAACAATGATGGAGTTGTTCTGCTGCAGATGTACCGTTTAAGTTGAAAGTAAAACTCGTTCGGATGTTCCGAGGACAAAACGTCCAAAACCTGTAAGGCAAAATGGGCCTCATAAAGTGAACTGCTGTTTAATGAGTCATTAGGCTCAGTTTACAGCCAGTCCCGCTTTGCTGAAATATTATTTTTATGATCATAATGTTTTACATTATGTATTTAGTAAATTTATAATAATTTATGAAATGTTGTCGTGCATTGAATGTTAATTCTTCTGATTTCAAAATGATTGGTAGTGTAATGAACTTTCGCAAAAACCTTCCAACATCTGTTACAAATTTACCAGTCTCTATCGTTCGGTCAATGAACATTGTGTCTATGTTCGGCTTCTTCAATGCCATCACTTGTCATACGCAAAGGTGTTAAATATGATAGACAACTGTATCATTCATGCCATTCTCAAACCGCTCATGTTGGCTGTCGTTCACCAGTCCGTCTGGAGAAAGGTTCTTTGCACACTCTAGAGGAGGAAACCGTACATGTTCGTTCGTCTGATCCCGGGTGACCTCTCTCTACTCGTTGGCTGGTTAGTTTTTGTTTGCAAAACATTTACAACCCGAATGGTTGGTCAATATTGACTGTGGCTGCTTCTGCGCTTCTAAATTCAGATCCTGGGTTGTATTGATCGCGAGTAGTAAAAGCGTCCAGTAGGGCAACCAGACGATGAACTATTTCAAAGCAAGAGCATATCGAGATGTTTGTAGAAGTTTTTGTGCGCATTTTGAGATCGTAAGCATGTTCTCGCTGTTATCCACATGTGGTTCCAAGCAAGCGTTTGTGTTGAGTCAACATAGAGATGGTGACTTTGTTAACGTAACTTGCCTGCCGTCCGTCTGAACCGTTCGTCAATGGTGTGTCTGGGGTTTTGTTTAGTCTTTCATCAATCATCGGATGGCGTAGTCGGTGGACTTAGAGCTCGGTAGTTTTGGTGTTTATTCGAAGTTGGATTTGGTATGGTTTTTTCTTCTCTCTTTGTAGGTACGCCGAGGATTTCGTTCGTAGGCATGATTCTATTTTTTTCTTCGTTACAAGTAACGTAGCGGTGGTTTTTACATTTTCTTTCGTACAATTTTCCATCACATTCGTCTCCCGAGTGAAGCAGAAGAATGTAATTAACCCTTTACGCATGTCAAATTCCGTTACTGAGGCTTTGGAGTGTCGAAGGCATGACACTGATGGTATAAAGATTTTTTTCGTCAACATCATCTCTTCCACCGACTTCAAGGCCTCATGACAGGGCCGGATCATCATTGTTGTTGGTGAACTTTCTTTGGAATGTAGGTTCCGTAGCGAGTAATTCTCGTCATTACATGCCCGAAATCCGGCCGAAAGTGAGGAACTGGCACATTGGCCGGGTACCCGTTCCCTTCCGAAATTCCATCTGCACTTATCATTGTACCGGGTGAAATTGGTGAGTTGTCGCGGGAAACTGACTGTGAAAGTAAAGGGAAACGGCACGGGTGTCGGTTTATGTCGGATGTATCGTCTTAAATCCGATTTTCTGTGGACAGCTGGCGGCCCGAAGCTGGGATCAAAACGTTTCGATATGCATGGCAAAGTCTTTTGAATGGTTGTGAGACGAATCGGTAGCAGGCTGGCACTTTGGAGGTTCGAATAATAATACCAAAAAGATAGAGAGCTTTGTGGCCCTAATCTTGTGTTTAGTGTAAAGGATTTTCCGGAGGAAATGAATATTTAAGAAGATCAAATGTTCGCTACATTTCTTTATTTACACTTGTAAAACATACGATCAGAGCTTAGTTGTTTTTAAAATACAGTTAAATATTGCCTTGAATTGCTGGACACATCGTTAAGCAATTGTGAAGAATTCATTTTTTGAATAATGTTCGTTACATGTTCTGCGTTCATTTTAGAGCTATATTTCTGAGCGATGTCAGTGTGTACCTGTCTTCCACATCAATTTATAAACTACGCAAATATTTCCCTAGGAACGAACTGCATTTTTTGTGCTTCCGTTTGGGGTTATGGTTATACCAGCGATACAAATAAACAGTGGGGTAAAATAGTTTATTTTGCTAAACCGCTTATAATACACAACATGCATCGTGGCACGGAAGTGTATGATCGTTACGGTTTGTTGGTTGTGTCAGATAGGCTTCATATGTGTGACCGGATAATGTAAGCTCACCAGAACCACCTCATTTTATGTTTCTGGAACAAAATATCGTTGAACCTTCTCGAAATCCACACCTACGTTTATCCGCCAAGTATGTTCATTTGGTGGACCCTTGGCTACTAGTGCTGTTCATTATCCCAATCGCTTCATAATGAGTAATCCGATCTGGATCGCCGTGAACATGTCCAATTATGCCGGAACATTCACTGGCGTTGCCTTTCGGTTCAAAACGGTATGGCGCCAGGCTTTTCACTCTCCAGTGCCGGGGCGTGAGCAAGAATGTCTTCAAAACAAGTAAAACTCGAAAAAGGGATTGGGATTGTAGTTATGTGTTTTGCGGTTGAGGGTCGGTAAGAAGTAAATAGGAATTCGTAAACGTGATCAGATCGAAATAAATTCATAAAAGTCGATCTGTCGCACATCACGACGTCACATGGTGCGTATAAGATTTATCAAATCAATCTCAAATACCCATAAAGCTGTGTTAGGTTCGTCACTTAGTGCAGCTCGCAAGTCGTTCGTTTGGAGAAGCTATATTATTTCCTGCGCTGTACGATCAGTTATTTGAACCAGTATTATTTATGATTTGTTATTGTTTGTCATGTTTCCTCGGTCATCTTTTCTTCGCTCAGTTGATGGCTGTGCTTTTTCTGCCCCTTTTATGCTGCCCTTTACTATACTCGTTGCAAAAAGGCAGTCACACTGCTACCCGTTTGTGAGGTTTCTATTTCATGCTGTTTATCGAACGTAGAACGTTGCATAAACGCACCAAAGGTAGATGGTACCACCACGTATAGCTGTATTCGTTTTGGATTGTAAACAGGCTATGGTGCGCCCATTATTTAGGGAGCGGGAGAAAGGAATTATGCAAATGAAGACATTGTAGCGCGATGTTCCAGGAATTGGTTTAAATAAAGCGAAGGTTTACAAATATTTTACCTCACGAAATGCTGTCATTGCTGCGCGTTCGGCCCAACGTAATAAGTCACCGAATGTTTTCGGCCCGCCCTATCCCAAGCCCTTGAAATGGGCTCAACAAGGGACCGGGAGAGGAGGTTTTTGGGCGATTTCTCCCGTCTGCTGGCGGACGGGAAGGATGGAATGTTTAATATGTAAAATTGTTCTGCTGATAGCCGCGGTGCAGGTTTGGGTGCGCGGCCGTGCAGTCTGACCGCTTGACCATTGGTAATATGACCTGTACGCCGTCCAAGTGCACGAATACGGCCACAGTGCTGCGGTTGCTTAACCTTGACTTTATGATTAGTGTGATTGTTGACGGTGGGAATATGTTTTATTTTCAAGTTTTCAGCCGGTAAAGGTGGAAAGAACGAACACGGAAAGAAACAACACAAAAATAGCTCTAATTTTCATAACTTTGGTTTGGTGAGCGGCTAATAGTGCTTTGAAAGTTTGATGGTAGACAAATGGGATGCCTTAGGCCCACACTAGCACATAATTTTTATTAGTCAGTCAATTTGCCGGATCTACCGTTCGGCGTTATTTTATTGGCTAAACCTGCTGTTTTTATTAGTTTGATAATTGAATAGACACTATTTGAGCTGTTTTTGTTCTTCCGTCACTAATGCAGTAATAATTTATGCTAATGATTGTGCAAATGTTCGCTTCTCAATGGAAAAGTATGGTTTGACTTTTTTTGGGATGGTTTCGACAATTCTAGATAGCTACTAAAATATTCCGTACCGATCAACGCTGATGTGCCCAGAATTTTCGGAATCATTGTTTGATTCGGCCAACCCGTACTTTTAAAATACGGCAAAGCAGCCCCACAACAGTATCGGATACTGCCCTTTTCTTTGCCCTGTCAGTCGCATAATAAACGATAACGGGTCTCTCAAGCTGAGATAACAAAACCTCTAGCGCTCTGTTTGACGAGTCTATTCACTGGGGGCCAGGGTATTGATCGGTTGAAACTGATTCTGCTGTTGAGGTCCATCGAGGAGTCTCGAATTTGCATCTGAAATCATGATAAATCTCGATGTCCAAACTCCACACAAGAGGCTGCCTTTGCTGTTCTCGTGAATAATTTCCACGAGAGAAGAAAGAAGGAATTGCAAAACACATACCGATGAGTGAGCTGACCCCATGCGCCGCCTTCCTAGACGTGAGCAAGTGTGTATGTTTTCTCTGTTTAATTTATTTCTACTCCCAGAGATTGAAAAAAGTTCTTCGTTTTCAGATACGAATTTTAAGGTATTATTATTCCAAAAGCAATTTTCGTCTTTTTCTTACCCGAATGTTTGACGTGGAAGCGATCTGCACATCTCGCTGTACTGATTGATGTTTGGTATGTGAATGTTGAATTCATCAAAATTTATTAAAATATCATTAGCCCATTCATTTACGAAAGAGTGGCGCTTGGTTAGAGCGCAGCAACTGGCAGTATGGTTCTCGAAATTCAAATGGGATACAAGACGAGGGTTTATGGAAGAATGGAGAGAATTCTGAAGATTTTTGTTCCGAGTTTGCTAGACATCATTCTGGCATAGCCAAGCACACGTCCAGGACCCTGGGTCAGCACACATTGCGGACGGATGTGCAGCCGATGTGCCAGTTACCGAGCCAACGTGTGGCCCGACGTCTCATCTTCACCTTGCCTTAGTGTAGTGCTTTGGTATTGTTGAGGCTATAAAACAGCCCACACATTACCGTCGACCCCGCGGTATTTTCGCTTAACGGTTGAATGATTTTGAAGTTAAAAAAGAAAGAGGATTACAGACTCAACCGCTTGCTGCTGGTAATCAACTTTCGAACTTTAGTGACTTCGTATGCCAACGCCTCACTGAACGTCGGAGGCCAATGTTTGTCTATTTGTTAGTTTTTTACATCTTTTCATTCGTCATTCGTTGGTTCGTTGGTTCACAGTAAGCTTCCGAAATATTCAATCAATGTCTCATCAGTTACTGTGGGGATAGGTAACCCTAGCGAAGAAGGGATAGTTATGGCATGACCGAATACTAAAGAAACCTTGAAAATGCATTCGATTTGTTGGACAAGCCCTACACACCTATCAACCGAGGTTAGAGGGTTTACTGTCCGTCAGTTCTGCTCGAAAGTTCAAAGACATGGAATGATGGGGTTTCATCCGTAACATCGAACTGGATCGAACGGTTGATTACCAAAAGTCTTGGGAGACTATGTTGATGCGCCCAGATTCGTTCGATGAGACGAAATATACAGAAGGTATCTAGTGTTTATTTGGCTTAAATGTTCCCAACATTTGTACCACAGGGCTGCGGAGTAATAAGAGATAATGCTTGTTCCACGAGATACAAGTATCAGGTGTCGATTGCAGTACAGCTTTGAAAGTGGAGAAAGTAGAGTATAGACCGTGCGAGGTGGTAAAGTAATGACCAAACTTTGATAATCGTCTTCACTGTACTTAGCAGGCTTATAAATAGGAAACATATTTAATACAAGAGAGTAGAAAAGAAAAGAATAGTTTTCATCGTGGTAAAAGTCTGCTAGATAACTCTTCCACTCTGTCATCGCTAGTGGATGAGTGTGTTCAATCGGGAAATCGTGATTCATTGCATTCAATATTGCAGCAAACGAGCTGCGATTGCAATAGCGGGCTGAATGTCGCCGAGTAGTGCTTATCAAAATTTCATCTGGCAAACGGCAGTTTTGCTACAAACGGGGCGCTAAACTTTCTCCACCATTGGTGGTGATACATTCGCTCGATCCTCTGTATGGTGCCGTCTCGAGTTGCGAGATGAGCCTTTGAGCGTATTTTTTTTTGCTGGTGCATCCAAAGAGGTTGAGTTCCACCGTTGAAGCCTAAAAAGCCAATCCCCTCCCGGTTGTGCGAACCGGTTGTTGCTTTAGTTTGCCATTTTTAGACAGAACAACAGCTACACGGCTGGGGCTGGAGGTGGCAGTACCGGCAGCACCAGACACCAGAAGGACCTGCCAGGGCGAACGTTCGTTCATGCAGTAATAACAGCAGCCAGTTCATGTCCATTCGCGGACTTGTCTCGACGACTGACTCAGTGTGCAACGCCAACTGGCTCTCGTGTAGCTGTCGTAGCTCTTCCTTCAGCCGTCGGGACGGCTGGAAATCTTTACGGGAAAGGTAGCCCCACCAGATTTGAGAACGGGTGAGGTAAGAACGTGCGCTGAAGTTGTTTGGGCAGATCGCGTAGGGGCGGTGCACATGCAAGCTAAACCTCTCTGACGGGCAGTGCACATGAGGTCAGCCAAGTGTATGCAACTCGGTGTGTGGAGCTGTAGCGGAAAAAAGAGATACGAAAGCGAGGGCTAAAAGTCCAAGAACAAGAGACAAGCATGGTTCTGGGCAGATTATCGACTTGCTTACCGAACAGAGACTAGGCGTAAAATTGCTATGAAATTAAAACCTAAATCACAGCGCTATCATCGCCGTTTCGTCTCCATCCGTTTGCAATCGTCGTAGGCAGAAAAGAGAAGGTCTTAATGTATGGTGCGAATCCAGGATAGCAGAACGGCACTGTAAACCTTGTGCGGACCCGGTCCGACAAACGTTTGCGGAGGCATAAAAATGAAATCGTGAAGTAAATTAAAGTTGCATGTGCACATAGGAAGATAATGATCCTATTTCCTCTGGTACAGGATTTTGAGCTTCTACGGGATGAAACCGTGTCGTTTGCCTCTACACTTGGACACTGTTCCCAGAACAAAGAAGCATACGGCTGGTTTCTTCGTTTGCTACTCTGCTGCAAAGAACCAACACAAACCGTGTGGTTCAAATTTCAGCCGACAGTTGCGCTACCCTTCAACGTTGGCTCTTTTGCATGATTTTGGTGAAGTCAAGAATTAAAAAGGTTTCTCGCATTAGAATGAAGGGTTTTGCACATTAGGATGGGTTAAATTTTTGGAAAGCATTCATGTACAGAAAGAGGAACCATACTTCTTTGCTCGCTCGTCTCGTAATGTTTGCATCCAGAAATGGAAAGACTGCTTCGTGCGATACGACAACAATGTCAGGTTGGTGGGAAATGATTTATTTACCTACCGGGCGAATGATTGACGCGAGTGATAGTTAAGGAGATGCTGATAATATGTCCGTGTTCGTTGCTTCATACAACTTATAACGAACAAGTTCTAAAATTACTGGAATCGATGCTGTTAGCATAGCGTCTGGTGTTACATAGTGTCTCGGTTGATAAATCGGTATGGTCTTAAGTGAGACGTCATTTTAGTGCTTAGAATAATGTTCGTCTGGCGAAGCTTTGCAAAAACCAACCAAACATGACAGTCGCCGGTATTGTTCATCAAGGCGGCGCTTCTTCGGCGGACGGGTTTTGTTGTGTGAATTAATTCAATAAAGACATTGAAGTCATATCCTTTTATACCCACCATGACGTGGCAGATGTGTCAAACTAAACCGGGACTCGAACCTCAAACGATCTAACAAAGAATGTAGGATGAACATGGAAATAATTACGTTAAATTATTGTAACGCAATGAGCATCAAGAAACAGGGCGGGAGAAAACAGTTCGTGGTATGACAATTCAATACGTTACAAACTCGTGCTTAGGAAGGCTTCTCTACTGTCTCTCGTAAGTCGTCTTGAGAAAGGGTAAAGTCTATGAATGGTCTCCCGGAAGAGTTTAAGTTGACTTGATTTATGACACACTCAATAATACGCTATGGCGCCCAAGATGGAATAGGTAGCTGAAGTGATGGAAAGTAAGCACAGCGGGTGTGGAAGAATACAGCTTCCTTGGACAATTGCAGCGTAGTGGACGTCTAGCCAATTTGCGACTCAAGCCAGTCCGCAATGAGCACGAATCCCACGCAGAGAAGACTATTGCTTGTCGAGGGAAGCATTGACGTTGAAGCCAATTCGCATTGGAAAGGCGAAGCCAAGTTTGAGTTTTTGTGTTTGAATAATTCGAGCCTGTAGACTGATGACCTTTCTAGACTAGGATGTTCTTGGGAAAAAGTTGAATCTATAACATTTTTATATTATTATCTTTTACATGTATTGTATTTTTATAGACTGTAAATAGAAATTGTCAGATTTTCTAATACTATACTTCCCTATGAAAAAAAAACAACGGAAGAGCCATCAGAAAAAAATATTTATTTTTGAAAAAGTGTCATTTCGTGTGCCCTACTTTTCACTGTTAAGCCCGTTAAACAGCTCGTTTACCTTTGCGCTTTATTATACTAACATCTTCTCACCTTCAGTTTGTCCATCCCACCCGTACATGGGACCAGTGTTGGTTTTTTTGCTGTTTGTATAGTAAAACGGTGAAAAGATGGTGATTTATGAGTAAAATCGAACGTGCATGTATGACGCCGTGTGCCGTGCTCTTGAGATTTCGGTTCGTCCGGATGTTTCCTGATCGGCAGTAATCTGAAACCCAACGACACCCATTAATCTTGGTCCATGTTTGGCGCGACCGCTGTTTACCGTCCCGGGTAGCGCGATCGGGATTGTTCGACATGTCAGGTGCTGCCGGATCGATCGAGGCCATTCTTCCGTGTTCGGCCATACGCGTGTGGTACAGGTTAATTTCTCCCTATCTCGAAATGGATTGGAAGTGTCATCGATTTAATTGGCTTTTGAGAGGGTTCTTCGATAGGAGAGCTTTGTGGCTCGCTTGTTGGAGCTCGTTGACACCTACTTTGGAGCGATCTAGCGCATGATTTAGGTAGGTTTTCATTTGGTTGTAGGCTGTCCCGTGTATGTGTGGTTAAAGTGCTAGCTTAATGTCCAAACAAGAATGGATTTCTAGCATGGAAGCTAGCGAAGGCGTTTGCGATGGAAATTGGATTGGCAAATATTTAGCTAAATGCCAAACAGACGCTACTGGCCGCCATTAACAACCTGCTGCTTCGCCTGTGTGTGGTTTCGATGTTGGCTATGCAGCTAAAGCAGGTACACTGACCTACCCATGGGTAGAAAAATCGGGGTGTCTTCTGGTGTTTTAGTTTCTTATGTCGAATGTGTGTCTGTAAGGTAGGTTGTACCCTTACCACAGCCACAGGTAACTGAGCCCCCCAACTATCGCCCACAAATTTCCGTTTTAATTGGCCCCAAAAAACAAACATAACCAAACCAACGATAGCGGTGGCCACACATTTGTTTGTCCAAGCATCTTAGCTCAGGCATACTGAGCGTCTGGGAGCTTTTTTTTGTTGCTGTTGCAGATCCAGCAACAACCCTGTGCTTGATGATGGTTTGCGATGGTGTTCATTGAGTAAATCAATAGACTTGATGGTGCTTGATGTACAAACACACAAACTGCTCGTTTGCTGTGACTATGCCAGTTCTCAATTCGAATGAGAGTTGGTTTGGTTGCAATATTTGCCCGAAGAGATGCCATGGTTTTATCGAGTAAAAACCAACGACAGAGATATCTGCACTAAATCGGTGTAGGTACTGTAGATCTAACTGTTTGCTGTCCGTCCACGCAATACTTCATCCGGACGCCCAAACTATCGGTTGTATCATATCTCTTTGTATGTTTGCAGATCTAGTGGTCGTCGAGTCTGGTGGTGTACTACGGAGTTGTGCCTAGTGCACAGGAAGTTGACAAGCCCCGATCGGGGTGTTTCCGTTCCGTTTATGTGCGTTTTACGTTTCTTTTCCTCCTGCATGTTGCCCACGGGTCGTCGAGTTCGTTTGCGTGGTCCATTCAATTCAGTCAATATATTGTCCAGCGACTTTGTAAATGTTGCGAGCGTAGTACAACGCGACTTTCATTCATAAAAGTTTACTACCGACCGAGAGTTGGCGGTAGTGCAAAGATCGATCCTGCTGGACGTGACGCCTTATGGAGCACAAAATACGTGGGGGGAGGGTTTGGGACATCGATCGTCTTACGCGAACTGCGCCCGCGCGTGGCCTCGAATTCGGAAATCAAATAAAGCGCTGAACGTACCACAACTCGCGGAGTGTGGACAGTGCACGAAATCGAACGCGTATCGTCAGCAAGCTGCTGGGACTCTAGTACAGGAGCGTGCCGGTGCAAAAATCGTAAAATTTATGCATCCGATTCGCGTCTCGTGATCGCCAATTGGCAGAAACAAATTTTCACCCGCTGACTAGGAGGTAGGCTTACAAGCCGGCCAATGCCATTGAAGAGGCGTCATATTTGTGTTTGTGTATGTGTGCACAGCGTGGAATGAGCACCGAATAGGTGGGTGGCCATCCGCGCCGATCTTCGATTCGTACGGGCATTTTTTCTGTTTTTTTTATGAGTGAGTTTTTGGAACAGCATTTAGCTCTTGCCAACTAATCGAAAGGTACACGTACGTTGCATTTCTCCTAGACTGGTGAAACTCTACTTTACCCCACCACCGGATGACGTGCAAACTGATGGCCTCGTTCGAGTGCGTGGTCACAGTTTTGTGGCAGATTGGTTGTTGCGAATAGTGGTGACGCATCGCAAGAAAGTGGAGATTGTGCAATCCGGATGAAGATTTGCGTGGTGCACGCGCAAAATCCCCATCGGCCCACTGCTCCGTTCCTTGTGAGGCGTTTAACCCCCCGCTATCTCCCTTCAGGACCGGATGTTGATTTGTAGCGTGTCTGCAAATCGGGTCGGGCTTTTTGCTGGATCGATCTTTATGCCCAGATTTGGCGATGTTTAGTGATATTGTTAAAGATCGTTGATTGACAATATGAACCGGTTGATTAATGAACTCTCCAGCCGACCCTTTTGGATGCGATGCAATGCGCATGCAGGAAGATGGGTTCGAAAGAAAATTTGTGTGTCTGGTCGTGCTTGTATGCAGTCGTGACGGAACATGGTGTGTGCGCTAATAGCAGACATTGAAACCATCCTGATTATGTAGTAAGCATTTTTAATGCTTTCATTGCAGTACAACAGCAAAGCAGCAAGAATCGTGTTGCGTCTAATTGCATCTGGCCATAATGCAAGCGACGGGCAATGAGAACAAACTTAAATTTATGTTTGTAGTAATAACCTTAGCGAATAGGCATTCGAAAAACCGGCTGCGCCCTATTCGCCATGATAGGCTATATTTGTTCCATATGAGATGACACACGTTTGGAACGACGATCATGGCATTACGATAACCCCAGTTAAAGACAGGTACAAGAGGATCACTTTAATGAAGCTATCGGTTTAAAAGTCTGCTCATTACACGTTTTTACTTATCCTTTATTCTCGCTTTTGGCCAGGGAAAATGGTTCTCATCAGAGGAGGCGTTTTAAAGTGTAGTGTACTCACGACCTCACTACCGGTACTACAAGTACCTCTGCCATGTTTTCCTTTCCGTTTCAATCGTCTAGGTAGGTTTACCGTTTAATGTCTTAATCTGTGCACGGTTGTTTAATAAAATATCACAATTAAAAACGAGCCATAGTGTCCGGTTTTGGTTGGTGTTTATGGGTGCTGCATTAAGTGTGTTCCATTCGACGTCGGCATGCCTCATTGGTGTGCTACTCTTTGTATCTACCAGCTTTAGTGGGCAAGAGTGAGTGGTTAAGTATTTTATGGCTTGCACCCACGCTCAGCTGCGTCCAGCGTTTCGTGAATTTATTATGGGTGGCGTTTTATGATACTTTTTACTAAAAGGAACTTCCCGCAAGGATGTTGGCCTTGGGAATGATTTTGCGGGATTAAAAACAACAGACTGGGGTCGAAAAAGTATTACAGTATATATAGGAATCGATCTGTGCGAGGGTTAAGGTGATTTGCATCTTAGGTTTTAAAGGATGAATGAATGCATTCGTGCTAAAATCGTTTTTTTATTAGAGGTTTCCTCAAAACAGTAAAGTCATCACAAACATCAATGAGTTCTTGTGAACAACCATATGGAGAGCGAATAGTTTAACAAAATCTCGTGTCATTGGTTAAATCTTTTAAGACATCAAGGATATATCACTAAAATAACAATATGTTTTCGTCACGAGAGTGGCAATTATTAAGGGTTACATGTATCAATGTGTAATTGAACTCAGGTTAGTACATTTCCGGATTTCTCGTAGAGCCCCGCACAAATGCAAATTATTATCTTGAATCATAAGAGCTTTTGAAGAGCTTTTTTTATACACTGGCCCTTATTTATTGTTAGCTTGTTTTTGTTGAAATCTTCAACTCAATCCTTTCTGGTTGACGCTGTTATAAAGATGATATTTTTTGATGATGATGTGGTAAACCTGCCGATAAACCAACATGTACAACAACGTCATGCCTTGCAGGCATACATCTCATCAACGGCTGCAGTCGAGAACGGTCAAAGATCAATCACGTCACTCAGTTTGTGTGCTGCATTCGTGGCGTTGTTGAAAGAGTCCTTAACGACTTGCGTAGGTACCCAAACAACCCAATTTAACGTAGCTCCCTAACGCGGGAACCTACGATAGCCACTGCTGCTGTTGGTACGGCTGCAGGAGGTCACGTTCGTGTGTATTTTTGTTTGTAACAATTCTGAGGCGCGCAAACTGGCAGCAAACCTGCGATCGTGCAATCTATCAAGCGCGAACTTGTTTGTATACTGAAACTCATAGTCGAAAGCTCCGCTGCAGCCTCAACACTGGTCTATCCCATTAAGGTTAATTAGAAAATAAACACATCGGAAAAGCGATCGATTTTGCTGGCCAGTCTTTCAGACCTTGTGTATTCGCTGCTTATTCATGAGAGGGTTGCAACTTTAGTAAAATAATTTCCGTTCCAAAAGTCAGTCCCAACCGTTTGTCCCTTCGGCTATACGGGGGGATGTGTAATCGTAGCGATCTGCAAAGGGTAGTATAATTTCCCGAAGAAACGTTCGATTTTGCTTATCTGCGGCAGCACTTTTGCTTCTTATGGCTGCCGCAGCACCTCACTCTGACAGGTTGAAAATTAACTGCAGCTCTTACGTAAGATACGACGATTGAGCTACGTTGGCAACAATCCCAGGTACACCATGGGTACCGATTGGTATAAGCGGCCAATCGATGCCAGAGTGTCTATCGTTGCTATGACTGGCATTAGCTGTGTGCCGGTAGCTATGAATTAATTAAACTTCCTCTACTTTATAATAGGACCACACTGACCGCTACTGTTGTGGAATGTTGTTTTGTTTACTTATTGCAGCTGGTGTTAGAAGAAAAAAAATCACGTCGTCAAGCGATAAGCAATGAAATGCCTGCTTCCGAGGTTCATAAAGTGAAAAAAATAATAATTTTCAAACAACATCGCATGGCACCGTGCATTTGTTACTGCTACTGTTTGAATGCCCGGAAAGTTTATCATTTTTTTGGTGCTATTTCTTTTCATTTATTTATATTTATATGTTTTGTTAGCTTTACAGCCGTTTTTGTCAAATTTAAAGTTTGGTAGTAACGTACGTCAACAAAGTTGATAACAATTATGGCCAAGGTAGTTATTCGTGGTATTTTTTTTGTAATGTCCCTGAAACTGAGCAACCAATGTCCCTCAACTAAGAGAGAAGTGGTGCTGTTGAACTTTGCGAAAGTTGTGTCATGCCAAATCGAGCTAACACTCGCTACAAAACACAGTAGATAAAGATTATAAATGGACATTATTTCACGGAAATCAAGCACAAAACTTATGTTTCGTTTTACTTGTAAAAGGCTTTATTCACTGGTGAACTACATTGCCGTTTAATAAGAACAATAATTAAATTCATCCTTTTGGATTAAGTTATTTCAAGAGATTTATCTCAAAGTATTTGCTCTCTTCAAACATGTGTTTTGCATTGTTTACTTACTGCCTCTGGTGAAGTGCATAAGAAGATCGCAGAGCTATGCATTAAAAAAGCTCAAGTTGCTGTGGGTTGTGCAGTTTGATTATTTTCTGACCATCATTTAGCCGTTGAGAGTATCTTCCTGCAGCATTGTTTTCTTTATCTGATGAAATGAAGACATTATGATGTTGTATCGATGCATCGTAGTTGGTTTAACAGTAGAGTCCGATTGTATACACAATATAAAAAAAGTATGTGCTGTTTCCATATATACCATTGTTTATTGGAAGAAGGATTCTACCAAACATTGGCAATAGATTTCGTTGGGGAAACCTGATTTCATCAGATAAATTCAACTAGGTGGGGCAGGAGCAGCCACGATTCAATTGCTAAGAATATTTTTGACCAGTTTGAGGAAATATGTCTAACGTAGACTGGTCAAATACGAATTCCAAGGCATGCCAATTATTTGTTCGTATCCTCTCTTCATAGTAGTTTCACGGTTCAGTTGAGGTTTGAAATTTGCAATAAGTTTGTTATTCACGTCTTCACGACATATGAACAAAATTCTAAGCGTTTTTTATAGCCGCATTGACGTCTGCTCTTTAACTGGTGAAAAACTGTCTCACGGAATGAGATAGCCATTGACAGGAGACAAAAAAAAAACATGTGTTATGCATGTGTTGCCTAGTCACAAGCACAAGAATGCAACTAGCAAAAAGTGAATCTGTATTCGAGACAAACGTCGAAAATTAGCACACAAAAATAAAACAAACACATTTCTGTTCGCAATGTTTGATGAATCATTGTTACGGCTGGGCGGATAGGATATGAAACAGCTTCTGGTTTTAATCGTTGGCTATTTATCATCACTGTTCGTTGTTCGCTGAGTTCGCTGAAATTGTTACTAAAAATAGCGCTGTTTCGTTTGATCGATTTGTGAAGCGGAAGTTAAGCAGAACTCAGTTCCTGAAAGGCACCGAAAAATGTCCAGTTTTGCAAAGCAATCCTTTTGAAGCAACCGATTCAAGGTATTCAAGTTTCTACAGAAGCCTTTGGACACATTGCAAAGAACGACGCAGCTGTGATTGGTGTATGGGTGCTTTTGCGGCGAGATCATCAGGAGTAAAGTCTTTCGGGCGAAGCAAAAACCACCAAAAACACACAATAGTTGGCAAACGAAGAATCGTACATACCATCGGTGTTTGCATTCTCGTTTTTAATGATCCTGGGCCGATCGCATTCTCGGCGATTTTCTCCCGGGATCGCTGTACATCTTACCGCACTGGATCTGTTTCACGTTGCTTCACGTGCGAAAGGGCTTGCTGGAAAGCGAAAGAGAGTGCAATTTTTTTTGGGAAGATTTCTTTTTTTCCCACGATCCATAAAATTTGCCGTTCCCCATCTCAACAATAAAAAATGCAAAGTTAAGCCTCAGAAATCTGTCTGAGTTGCAACAAAAACCTATGTTAGCCGAACAGACTGTGTGCAGATTCTCCATCGCTTCGAAAGTATTCTGGCCCTCCGGTTGGTAAACATTTTATGTCGTTGTTTTATGGTGCCTGTAATGGTTGGCTTTGGGTCTGCTACCAACCTCCCGCCACTGTGTCGAAGCTCTTGGCCGGTTGATTTGAATTCTTGGCTACATTTCGTTGTCTTTATTTTGTGCAACACAAAACGTTCCTACGGTAGTTTGCTTTCTACACCAGCATTAAGTGTGAGCCGTCCGATGTTGGTGGAACAAAGATTCACCCCTCCCCGCCATCCGTTTATTGGTTGTCCGTTTCATGGTCTTTTCCTCAAGACAAAAGCGCATCCATATGTTGTCGTGCGCTTTACATGCCAGTGGCCTTTATCCTGCAGTGCTCTTTCCTTTGATCAAATGGTTTTGTTCTTTTCGTGCGTCGATTGCATGCGTGAGTGTGTCGATTTTATTGCAAACTGGTGATGCATGTGTTGTAACGTTGCGATCTTGGAGTCTATTCTTCCTTTCGTACGTTTAATGGACACAATCCTTCCTGTCTGGTGATTCCCTTCGTTTTCGGGTTCGTCGCTGGACGTTCGTACTATTCGGAGAGTCGTTCGAGTCAATGGTACCGGAATTCAGCTCGAGTAAAGGCGTCATTAAGATGGTAGTTCGTCAGACTGCAACTTAAACGAGCGACGGATGAATTTTGATGAACCGACAGACGCGATGTTTTCTTCTCTTGACTTACCTTGACCAAGGGTTGCCGAAAAGGAATCAAAAAAGTAAAAGTGGTCTGTTCGAAGGAAACCAAGAGTATATGGGAAAAAGGGGAGGAAATGATTATGTGATGGGAATAAAAGGTTATGGAGCATTACACTAACGCTTGTTTTTGTTTGGTTGGTTATCTTCTTTTTCATTTTAGGTAAGTGTCTTTCATTCGACGTGATAATGTATGGTATTCGAGGGGACACATCTTTAACCAACCGCCGCTTTTAGAGGTAATAGGTGTGGTGTGGTGAGTCTTTAAATTCTTTTTATTTTATTTTAGCTGCCGTCTTTCTTTCGGCCAATTTATATCATTATGCTATTGTTGTGCGGCATCTTTATTGCTGTAAGTGGGGCTTAATTGCGCGTTTGAAGCATTAAAGCAATTATAACTCACCCTGGAAGGAGTCCGTTCGTTAGATGACACGACGTATATTTTAATGCTTTGAGCGTCACAGCAGTGGAGCTCTCAATGCACTGACATGGGTTGAACATTGTTGTTCGCTTAGTAAGGATTAGTTACCTGTTGAATTACGAAAGAATTCCGAGATTGCAATCGTGATGAGCTGGTAACGATTGTATATGATGATTGCTTAGGGGGAAACTTTTTGTTCCAATTATTGTACGAATGCACTATTGGGTGGCAAATGGCAATAAATGCAGTAGCCAAAAGGGTCTAATAGATGCTGACTTATCAATGCCTTCGTTACGAGGCAGATAATGGACACTCTTGGTGAATAGAATCTGGATAATCTGGTTGGTTAGTTTTTGTTGTGCGTGTGTGTGTGTGTATTCTGATTGTTTGCTGCTTCGAGCAAAACATGAAATCAATTTTATACATATTGCCATTATGCGCCATTACCATTCCGGCACGTACCGTGTACGCGAGGCATTGGCTACGCGAGCTCTTGCCGCGTACATACACACAAATGGTAGAAAAATATTCTTCTATCAACATAATAAATCCGTGGCTCACGGGGTTTTGAGCATGGCGAACGAAATAACCCCTTCCGCTGAATAGTTCCTCTTGGTCGCTTAATTTTGGTGGGTTGTGTCGTTAAGAGGAAACACAAATAACAGCAACAAAAAGTAAGCAACAGCAAAAAGAATAAGCGACGATATGCTAGAACACTGTACTAGCGAAAAATCGCTAACGGGAAGGAAAAGGACGTAGTTTGAATGAGAAAGACGGCAGCATACGATGATTAGCAAAGAAAACATAAGAACATGCTCGGTTCTGTCGGGGGATAAATGTTTCCCGGCTCGGTGATTGTGACTTGCTTGCCCTGTTTCCTATCCGGGTGGTGCAATCCTTGGGAACGCGCTCTGGCGGGGCTCAGCAGGACCACCAAACGGAGGCTAAAAACATAAAACACAAACGACTTAACCTAACCATTAGCGTTACAGGGACCGCACGATCGTCCAGCGGGTGCAAGCGTTTAGGGCGAACGGCAGAGGCAATGTAAAACCGCACCAAACCGATCCGTATATGGCATCAGTGAGTTTGTTTGTAGTCGGCTGGAAGCGAAACGAAGCCGAGAGGAACGGATAGACAAAAAAAAATGGGAACATAACTTCATGAATACCTTCAGTATCTGCAACTCGCACCGCATGTAAACGAGGGTAAATAAAGTGGATAGGATTTATATCGTTCAAGATTAGAGATAATACGTTTATATTTCAGCGGCACCGCGGTCACTTTGGTCTATCGTTCTGGCGCAGCGATCCCGTATGGTTGGTGAGGATTTTAAGATGGGTTTGTTGTTGTTGTTCCGGGCCCAGCTCGAACTATCAAAGCATCTTGAACTGGTCTTTGCATCCTTTCTTACATTGCCTGTCCGAGTGTTGATAGTGCAGCGAGGAAGGTATCATGTGATTTGTTCTTTTTTCTTCTTCATTATTCTTTCAGTTGGGGAACGTTGAAATGGTGTCTTGGTTATTAAAACATAATTTATTTGTTTTAAAACTAGTATGAAAGGGATAAAACATTGGTAGTAACAGAGCTTATGCAATATATAAAGGGGGAGAGCGTGTAATATACAGAGTTTCTAGCCCTAGCTTATCTGGATGATGCGTAATGGTGAGCTCGATCTTGATAGAATGTGCTATACTAGTGTCATGATGAAAAGGATAATGAATGGGAGGAATGGGAGGAAGCAAAATTAACGATGTGTCAAAAGGATGGATTTGTTTATTGTAATAAATCATTCGTGATCAGTGTTTGCGTTTGTAGTGGACTATGTAAATTAATGTTCATTACCGAATGAAATACAAATTAGTATTATAACAACTTTTATTTTACATGAGAATATGTTCAAACAATTTAACTGTTTATCTATCATACCAAACAAGTGTTGTAAAACATCCTAGTTTTATGACTTAGACGCATTCTAAGTGGGCGATGTTTTGTAAACCGGCGAACCGGTTTGCCACAAACTTTTTAATCGTTAATTGTGGTGGTATCAGCTGCAAGAATACATCTATGATGACAGTTAGTCCCTCAGAGTAAATCCATCGAAAGATAAAGCAAACGATGAAGTAGCACAATTTTCGAGAAGTAATTATAAAAACTTGCTCTCAGGATGACAGGGCCGAGTCTAGCGTTGGAGTTGTTATGGAAGAAGGAAATGATAGGTATCGTACATATTCATAATAAATTTCCAAAGCAAAGTACAAATCCTGTGTGGTCGGGGATGTTCTTACCTTTAGATGACACCCGGGTGTTAGTGATCATAAGTTTGAGCACAACCACAATCATAAAGCTTTTATCTGGGATGCTTTAGCGTTTGCTCAATGCGTTCTGATGGTACCCTGACATCATAACCTGTCTGTCAGTTGCAACGGGAAGGGCAAGTATTGATAGCTAATATTTATTTCACTACGACCCTGAGAAGTGAAGCGCGTTTCCAGTTTAGATAAGAATGGTAGATGTGTTGGAGCTCATGAAAACAGAAAAAAAGTTTCCTGATAAGATAGAGTACAGTAAGGAGTTAATGTTATGGTCGCGTTCACGTGTTACTTCACGATGGGTTGAATAGTGAAGTGGTTGTGTTTAGTAAAAAAATGTTTAATTTAATAATGATTTCTCGTGATTTTTATGTTCACATTCGATTTTTACAATTACTTATTAATTTTGAGAGAATTATTAAGTAAATAAAAACTGAATGATTATTTTGTAAATAAAAACAAAGTCGTAATCTTTATTCTTTCTATTAGCTTTAAGGCCAGGTGAAGATGAGATTATTTATTGTTAGCATACAATAACCGACAAGATATCTCAGTATTTTATTGTGTCGTAAACACTAGTTACACTGCTTTGTAGCAAAATTCATGAAAATGTTGTACTGATAGAGTAAGAAATTTAAAAGCAACAGCAATCAGGGTCCATGTCGAATTTAAATTAGATTTTTTTTTAAATCTAATAAAGACATTTGCAACAGCATCTGGAGCAAAACCAAATGCAAAGGAGTGATAGCTACAAATTAGGAAACTTGTAAAATGACATCGTATCGTTTGGTTTCACGGTTTATAAGCAGTTTTGTCTTATGGTCTATCGATTCGAAGCGGGTTTCGCATTTGATAAGTTGCGATACATATTTTTTTACCATTTTTAATGTGCAAAGGACACATTATCATTTTTTATTGCTCTGTTGTTTCAACGCAACAGTGATAAATACAGCGCATTTAACGCCTATTAAAATGAAGATATTGTGAGAAAAGAAATCTTTTAGCCCTGAAGAAACATCAATCCAACCGCAACGTCCAAGGTGTACCCACAAAACGGATCAATCAAAAGCCGCCCTCTTTACCATTTGAAGGCTTTGGGTATATGGGGAACATGTGAACTTGTTGCGAATCCTTTGCATAAAACTATCTCTCGATAGGTGTACCGGCCACAAATATTGCTTGTGTGTCCTTCGGTAGATTTCAAAATGTCAAAATCGTTTAACGAGCGAGGCGTTTGACAAGCAAATGCGGTTGTCTGCACCACCATCAGTGCAACCGGCAGCGCCTCTCAATCTTTAAGATCTCATCTTCATATACTTTACTAAATTCATCTGTCTACGGGTAGCCACTCGATCATCATTCAACGCCACTATGGCCTGTGAATCACTTCTTGTTTTTTTTCACTTGTGATCCCGCTGGGCAGATGGCTTAATACCTTTGAAAGAAGCTGATGCTAGGATGAATGGGTTGCAACAAAAAACACACTTTACTTTACTACTACTTGCTAGCATTACTGTACTAGCATTAGAACATCCTATCCATAAGAAAGTTTCAAAATATGTTGTGTCGTTTGCATTAACGGTAGGTCGACGGTTTGTTTGGTTTGTGAGAATTCGCGCTCGCGAGTTGTTCGCGATAATAATCACACGGTATGTGGTGATGGTTATCGTGGCGAATGGCGACACAAGTTTTTTTGAAGTTTTTCTGGGGCGCAAGAAAACGCCGTATTGCGCCAATCTCCTGCGAATAAACTATGTGTATGCTCATACGAGGAGGAACGAGCGTTGCGCAACTGAAGTCACTAGGTTCGTGTTCGCACGATACCAAGGTAAGATGAGGTCAAAAAGATATTGCGGACGGAAGGCTACTACGGAGCTAGTCCGCAAAGTAGTAAGCTTTCGCACGTCACGCAAAGAGTCCGGTAATATTACCGTACCAAAGTCACAACTTGGCATAAGATACAGGATAGTGTCTCGAATCGCAATCGTGTCTATCGTTTGATAAACGAACGAAGGACAGAGCTTGAGTGTGACAATCGGACCGATTGAAGCATCGCGGTACTGGCATTTGGATGTTTGATCAGTGAATGCCATATCTATATTGTTTGGTTTGTAAGGTTTTTTTTGGTAACGATAATTTTCTCTCATATTTCTTCGCTGTTTCTTTGTCGCTTCATTTCGCAGGAGAAAAAATACAGACCCTCCTGCAATAACGAAGATGCTCACTAAAGTAGACACATATTCGTGTTCATTGCCACCGTAAGCGGTAGATGTACGTGTGAGTGAGAGTATTATTTTTCATGTTTGTAACTCATCGTCCGAAGGTAGAGGCTAAACAACCATCGTCTCAGCAAATTATAGTTTGCAAGATCAACCGCAACATGACAAACAAAACATGTTTGATTTGTAGACATATTTGCTCGAACAGATTATGGCCCTGGGTTCGCGAAGTGAAATAAAATTCACTGATCTGGGGTCGAGAGGTCGTGTCCTCAGCCATCGGGACGTTATGCAAAACGATAAATTTATCAAATCGAACGGTTTTATTTTATTCCAGTAGTTCCAATAGTATGAAGATACCTTTCTTTGAAGCAGAGTCCATTAAGCTAGTTTTTTCTGCCAGGACTCATAATAGAAAGGGGCGCAAAATAATATATGTTAAGGAATATTTGGTCAAGATGATTTTTATAGCTGTAAATTATATGTAAAGGCTGTAAAGTGATGGCTTTTCACATCAGTGCTGGTTTACTTTTCCTAGCTTAAATTGTGCATGCAAATCAAATTTATCTCTTGTGTCGACGAACCTAAAACTAAATCAGGGTTAATTGCATTTGCCGATTGCTGCCTTATACTTTCTGGCTGACATATATAAGAGAAGCCGAGATATAAGCTTCTCGAAAGCAAGATTTTAGTCGTTAGGGTCGTTGATGAATCATTCTGAACGCGTTCGTGTGCCATACAGCACCCGTAATTTGAGCCGTGCTAAGTAGATTTCTCGCTCTCCACCGTTATTAGCCACTGTGGAGCCGTTCGTGTCTAGATTTGGTTCACGAGTGTCGCGTTGCACGTTTCTAATAGACTTGCATCAGCTTAGTGGTCGGTCCGGCAAGAGGATTATGCTAATTATTCGGCAGGTTTACCGAGTGGTGTTTTTGCGTACCGTTTGTAATGAATTGTCGATTGTACAGCAAGCTCTGGTACACAGGTCTACATCACCTTTCGGAAAGCATGGATGGCGGAACGGAAGGTTCACGGTCCTGAAGCTTGTCCGGTCTAGTCGGTGTCTGTAGGCTGTGTGCTGCTCTTGGTGACTTTAGACCATTTATGGTCATGCTACGGCGTTTCATACCCTCTGCACAATGCTTATTGGGAGGGAGTATAGCAGAAAGGAATGCCAGTTGATTTACCAGTGGTGGCTGCATGCAAAGTGTGCGCGATTTGGAGCTATAGATGTAGATTGCGACTGTGCGTAGCTCTTAATTTATAGCCATAATGTGCCGCGGTTTTTTGCTTCTGATAAATCTTTCTGACATCTTGGAGTGTGCTATCCATACGAATCGTGAATCGGACGAATGTGTATTACGATTAGACTACGATTGTGAGCGTGATCTTGCGCTATCGGTGCGAAAAGTGTTAGTCTATGGACGATTCGTTCAGTTAATCTGATAAAATGAGACACCGAAACGAGATGTCCTTGGTGGTCCCTTAGCTCAAATATTTCGTTGTGGCCCAGGCTGTCAAAGAATTTGGCAGTTGTGTTGGGCGTAAAAATTGGACCTCGGCTACATATTACGTCGTTTCCCGTTTACAGTGCTTGAATTCAAGGTGTTATAAAATCGTGTTGCTTTATGTTAAAAGGTTCCATTTGCAGTGCATTATAAACCTCACTTCAGCTTGTACTTTTAGTACGAACACCCTTCAGTGGGAAATTTATGACACATCGTGCACAATAGATCGACGATTTACATTTCCTTAGTGGTTGGTTACAACTGTTACCTCGATTGTGCTCGCAATGACCGATGACCGTTTGCTTACAACCATACCCTGTGGTGACAAATCCCTGTCGACAAGTAAAGAAATATTGTACGTGAAAACAGGTAGGATTATTAATTCACCCGGCTAGCCGGACCGCTCACCATTCGGCCAACTAATCGTTTGAGTAATGTTTTGACTGCTATCCATCAGACTCGCTAATGGTTTGATAGGTTTGTTCGCTTAGGCGGACACCCGTTCGTCGTTGGGAGCTCTCGAGCAGTGTTTTGGCTGATATTTCACATCATTTCACTGTAAATCCTCATAAGCGTTAAAATCCTCATTAATAGAGGCGCATAATGCAGCAGGTAGTACACGCGTTACGTGCTTGATCCTTTAAGCGCCAGTGTTGTAGTGGAGCGTCAAATGTAGCGAGGAAAATTCTTGCCCGCTCCAATCGTAATCCGATTCGCTGCTGGTTTCGTAGATGAAGCAAACTTTTGTGCGCTTGATCGCGTTGTTAGCTGTACCTGTTGCACGTGCCGCGCCTGGAGCATATTAGCTTTAATTGGATTGGAATGACGATTATTAGGGAGCAGTGCCGTATCGTGCTGAAAACGGTAGGCTCACGGCATGACCTGGGACCTGTCGCCAATGGTACACTCAGGACAGGCAACAGTAGAGCAAAGTCCACCGATGTGTGTGCATATCTAACGGACAGCAAAGTTTGTTTGAGAATAAGCTGGGTCACACAAGAAAAGTGTATGCAAAGTAGTCGATACCAAGGACCAGGGAAGGTTGGGAAACTTGTTTTACACTGATTACTGAACAATCTGCTGTGTCTGAATGAAAGCGGACCCGGCTGGAGCAACAAACAGGGCTGAGCGTATGCGTAACTTGGAGTAGTTAGTTTGGCATGAACGCGCCCCGGGTGTTGTGCGGTGTAGAAATAGATGAAACATATGGGTAAAAAAAACATGTTAATTATATACGGCTACCGTCATCCGACGGTCTCGTGGCGTAGATTGACGTAGACGCGCGTATGATAGGCTCCCTTCCCTGTCTCGAGCATGCTATCCTTGGACCTAAGGGCGATATGCAAAGCAAAACAGTCAATCGAGCAAATTTATGCTGGCTTCTATTCACCAAGTGGAACTTTAGAGACTAAGGAATGTGTGAGGTGATAGATAGCGAGAGCAGCCGGAGCAAACTAGTGTCCCACTTGAAGCATGGGTGATGTTTTGAATGAAGTTTATGAGCTCATGCCGGGCTGATCGGTGATCAGAGGTTCCTTTAAACTGGTGATAGATACTAGATTATCTGACAATTTGAAAAAAAAAAGAATGGCTTCTGTGAACGCTTGAAGAGTGTATCGAATCAGACAATTTGAATAGGACTCACCATGAATATTTGATTGTTAATTTATTCTATCCTCATGGACGAAGGGTTGCTTGATAAGAGACCATGGCGCATAACTATGAATCAGAAGGGATCGTTTGTTTCTTAAGGTTTCACTACTTACGGTTCGAAAAGTTAGAAAAGGTCCTTGCGTACAGAGAAGAATTATAATATCAATTAGAAGGAGCCAAATTTATCAAATGAATTTTAAAATATCACAAAAGAAGTTTCTTTCTGTCTATCTATCTATTTTCTATCGTTTAAAGACTTTAGATCAAAATTTATAAGCGAAACAAATGAATGATTAAAGAGTTTTCAGTGTCACACCATACAGTGCGGTGTTGAATGCTTTGCACAAACAGCATGCATTGACAATGTAAACAGAACGATCCCTTGCCCCGCAAAGTGCAAAAACATGTTGATAATGATGATGGCGTCGGCACCATCGATGCAAGCAAATACAAATCACAGTCTGGAGGAGATAGTGGATGTTTATTTAAAGGGAAAAAAACCCAACTGTCACCAAAGTCCATGGAACGGTTGTTGTTACTGATATAGTTATGAAAATTTGTACTTCTTTCGCTTGTGAGTGTGAATTGCGGATAAGTATTGAAATCTCTAGATGTGTGCTCTAAACGCGATGCAATATTGTAAATATTCTCCCACGAATGATTTTATAACCAGAAATGAGATTCGGTGACCTTTTGCCTCGTGCAACAATTATGGAACCTTCCGCAATCGAACCGTGGAACGATCAATCGACCATAAACGCAAATATAGCTCAATTACGACAAGCGAGCGACGGCACCGGACGGAACGCGTTGAAAATTCGGGAGTCGAGGTCGATTGTCGACTTCAATCCGGTAATTTAATGGCACTCTCGAGAGTAAGTAAATTCTGCGATCGGAATGGAGGGAACAATTCCTACCAGCTACCCAATGGCGAATGAAATTCCGTACTTTATAGTGACTATTAGTCGGATCGATTGGTTGGAATCGAACGTACTCGATCGAGCTTCGTACGGACGAACATTGTTTACCCTGCCGAGTCCATTACAGGGCATGGGCACTAAATCGAAGCGTACTTTTTGGTTCATTTTTGACCAGCTTTTGGCTTGGCACTTACACTAGCCCATTTCAATTTGATGCTCAATTTATCCGCGGTATTTATTTATTGCACCCATTACTACCGAAAACGCTTGGAACGCGTTCCCATTCGTGTACGTTCCCGAAATGGATTTGGTGCAACGTTCAAAACGGGTGCGAACCGAGCTAAGCGATTTCACTATATCCGGACAACAACATATCCAGCATTGACATTGAATGTCGTATTGTAGTCTGTACAATGCCACAGGCAAAGTGAGCATGGGGTTTGCAGACTGTAGTATGCAATACTTTTCTGTGTCTTTGGCTTTCAGTGCATCAGGTGAGTTGGTGAAAGGTAGGCACGTTTTGTTATCGTAAAGCGATGCCTATACAATATTTGCTGACTATGAAGCTTAAAGTTGGCCAGTACCACGGGGGAATGTGAAATCCGATTCACTTAAAAGAATGAGTAAAGAGATGCATCCAAGTAAATACAACTGCATTTTATCACCTACATTTTACCTCATTTTCCATAAGCATATTATCCAATGTTAAAAATTTGGCCGTTCAATCTAAACCCTAAACTTTTTAATTTAATCTAGTTTTTGCTTTCGTATCAATCAATGTTTTTTTTTTTCGAAGTAGAATCTCAATTTACTATATTAATGTTACAAGTTTTCGCGAAGGAAACAAGACAAATTTCTTAGTGCAATAGTCATTAGATTTATCAACCAGCTTCAAAACAAACGAGTCATTATTTCCATGCTTACATCATGAGACATGGTTTGCACTAACCTAGCTCAGCCAATATTGATTTGGGTGAGCCTTCATTTTTGCCTCGCGCTAAGTAAATGCTGGCTTTTATCGTTTATAAAGATGTTTCTTGCAGCATAAAATCTCTATTGCAAAGGCCGTGGTCTACGCAATATACCGATTGTTTATATACTGTGGCGATAGTAAATAAAAACCCCAAAATACACAACAGACATACAATGAAAAATAACACCAATGGCTTAGCTTAGTTGTGGTATCAATAACTATGAATTCCTTCCATGTTGTTTTGAAGTTTACAAGCCTTTTATTACACTACACAGCAAGTAATCTTTACATCATTTATCATAGTAGTGCCATTTTCCTTCGTTTGCAATAATATTTCTGTCTGTTGCAATGCGTCTCTCAACTTGAATCAATTTTATTGTAAAGCTCTCCTGTCCTTAAAGCGTGCTCTAGATACAAATTTTCGTTGTTTGACCAGCTCCTTTATTGCATTGCCCAACCACAACCTTCGTCTTGCATTGCAAATGGTTTTGCTTACTACGATCAGATTGTTTGCTGTTCCGATCATTCCAGGTTTGTCGGTAGGAATTCGATTGTTAGGAAAATGGACCCGATTGTCGGAACTATTTGCATGGACATGAACAGAAACTGATGATGTAACGCTTGGTTGACGTACTGCACACATAGCAGATTTTTCCAGGTGATGTCGAGGCAGAGCAAATGTACACTCAACATTTGATTCAGATATTAGGTATTTGAGAAAGTAGACTATCTAGTGCGTTCGTACAGTATTGTTGTAGCTCACTGAATCGAAACACAGAACCGGTGCCGTCGATGAATTACTTGACCGAGATTACCATGAATATATGATTGCAGCTAATTCGATGCAGATACTGACACTTTCCTTAAGGGGAAATATGATTCCAACATTTCGCTAGTAGAAAGCTTTCCTTTACAATACAGAGTAATGGTTCTTCGGCTTAAGTACCGTTTTGTTTTATTCTGTATCTTCCGAACCGATGGTATTGCTGCTTACGGCTCGTAGCTTGGTCATGGGGCTGTACAGTTTGTGTTGCGAAGTGTTGAGGTTGTCTTTGATCTGTCTGTGACTTGGTTATTTTTGTGTTAAAGAAAGCTGATCTCCACACACCTGGAGCACATGAAAAGAGACCGCTTGCACTGGATCAAGGCATTTTTCACCAGTGCTCGAGCTACTTGATCATTCATCAACATCGTTGGTTCATAAATCATGCTGCGAGTTGCAAAGGTAGCCGACCCATGGCATACTAAACGGAGGCTACTAAACGCGGTCGTGGTTTGGGAAGCTGTCATCCATTCTGCTAGGTTAAGATCCAGTAGTGGAAGTTGTTGTTGATGATGATGGGTTCATGGGTAGCCTCGAAATGGAAGCTTTAGCAGGGAAGGCGTAGAGGTAGATCCATTTTCTTCCTAAAAAATCCAGCCCAATGTGAATACATGCGAATTAACTAAACTGATGCTAACGACTGTGCTAATGAAGTAATGGTCGATTTGGAGCTTTTTGTTTGGTTGTTTAGTTCCTCAAATTTGCAGCCATTTCATAACATAGCATTTGCCGTATTGCTGCTATACGAAATTGTAATTTGAAGCAATTGTTCCAAATTTTCACTTGAAGCCAATTTATATAGATGGAAATGAATCAATTTAAAAGTTATCATGCGAAATATAGTTTGAGCTTTTGCATAATTACATTAAATTAAAGTAATCGCCATGTCAAATTGTGTAGTAAGAGAAATTGTAAAATCTATAAACTTTAAATGTTTTATACACACCATATCAGCTTACGACTTTGTTGTTTGACATTTGAAGTCAACGAAATCTTAAAGACAAATCAAGGTGCAGTACACGAGCTCCCGCGCTGTGGATTATTGTGGCACTTTAACTTGGCGAATTTGGATCACATGCAAATGAGCCTTAACCTTGCAGCACTTTCTTGATGCAAGGTAGGTTTTAGTTCTGGTTGGGATCAGGTTTGCATGATCGGGTTTTTTCTTCTTCTCAGCTTACCGCTACACTAATTACTCTAAAAAGAGCCTTACCTCCTGCGGCAAGCTTGCAAACATTTTGCGTTGTGTGTCCGTTTGAAGAGCTATAGAATCTAACTAAAGCACTGTCATAAAATAGTTTATTTCACCACTCACGTCCGCAGGGGTAAGAAGTTGATCATGGAAAGGTAACATTGGTTTCGTATGAAATCGTCTAGCGGAACTGTATCGTTGCGTGTCCATGGCAGTTCAATGTGGAGCAAAACTGTCGTAGTATTACTTGGCCAAACGGGACATACGTCCATAAAGGTGCCATATATCTCCCGACTCGTGTCCATTCCCGTCCTGCACTGCACTGTGTTCCCGAACCATACATGCATGTGGAGTTGCTGAACATGCATGAAATGTTGAAGAGGTAATAAGAGACAACACACGCTGTGAAGGGACCTTTCCTGCAACGTTGGTGGATAATTTGCCGATTGGCCGGACCCAGCAATTATGGCACAGGTGCGCCGTCGGGTGTATGCATCCGCCAAGAGCTGTTGAAGCTGCTTGCACAGTGCGCCTGTAGTTTTGTCGCGCACTGCAATGAGGTTTTCTCACGAATGCTGTGCCCGGTACAACGGTGCAGCGTGGTCGGCGATGGAACGTGCTCTTTAATGTTTTCATTTTTTCAATTTTAAGCAAACCTTGATGATTTTGCTGTAGATGGAACTGCTGGAACAACCGATGGTAGCTATCAAACGGTTGCAGTCCGGGCTAAACGACGCCAACGTACCTGAACTTCAGGGTGCAGGATTGCTCAGGAGTAGCTGCATATAATTGCTTGCACTCCCAGTCAAAGCAATTACGATTTCTGACTGGCCAAGACCCAAAGAAGCTGACAGTCGGCTGTGCAGCGATGCGCACGGCATGTACTTGAAATACAAACCGAAAAAAAGTCAAAGTTGATCGGCCTGTAATCAAATTAATTGCCTCGTCCAATTCATGGTTTCGCTTGGTTTGGTAGCAGTTGGTTGTGGTTTAGTCGTTTTTTACGTTCGCCTTCTTTGTGTAGTATTTTTTTCATACCCGATGACATAAGAGAACTGTGGGATAAGCTGAAGAATTTGCTACTGCATTCGCAGACACCCACTGTTGGGTGACATTGTACTAGAAAAGATCATTTAACGCATGTTTATCAAGAGAATGAGTGTCTATATGAAGTACATTCTTTGCTGACAATTTCTGGGGTGATTCTTTGGTATGTATTTGAAGGTTTGGACTTAAATGACGTATGTATTGATCAGACTACATAATGTGTCTTTTTGTAGCTATTGACTTGATTTGGATATCGGTTGGCCAATCGATTTCAATTAAAGAATAATTGAAACCGCTTGACCGTTTGTACAATGGGGGACACATTGGAAGGCTGCAAAATAGATTTTTTTTAGTCGCAAATTGAACAAGCCATATGATGAGCTCCCGTCGCGTATTGAGCACCATACGAAAGCAAATTGGTATAACAAACTCATGCCGTCACCGTTATGATGAACGTGACGCCATGCAACTGCACACGCTGAACTTTGTACGGAAACAGTTTGACTTTATTGTGTGCGAACTTAATTAGCCAACCGTACGTAAAAAAAACTAAACAGAGAGTTCCCGGTATTGTAAACACCACCTCCCGAACTGCCGCCGTACTTGCCTCACGAGGGATGTGAACCATCCAGACAATCATGCTCTTTTGTTCAAACCTTCCTCTTGTCTATTTGGTACTTGTTTGATTGAAACAGCGAATGTGTAGTGTAGTTACGCATAAAGGTGGATATAATGACTCAACCGGAAAGACATTTGACATGGCACTGGAAGCCACAACAAACATCATTGATGTTAAGTTGAGGTAAAACTTCGTTCTTCAAATTGAAGTCATTAATTATGACACCACTTACGATAGCCTAACGTGTGCTGCTAATGATTTAAATATGAAAGATTTTGTGATTTAGTGTTTTGGATCAATCTCAAGCAGTGTGATAATTAATTTTTCACGAACTATTTTTTCATACAGCATTAATTTTAAGCGGGTCCAAACCTACACAAAACCAAATAACCTGACAGAGACAACATTCCAACTAAGATCTAGTTTTTGTGATAAAAACACAAAAAAATGTTCCTACTGCCATATTGTGAGAGACGATCCACGACTGGAGATTGAACATGGAATTCTGTGAATGCATACAGCCGACGGTTGGTGTTTGAAAGATGAGTAAAATACATGCTAGAAAGTGCTGACATTCTACAGCGTCAAGTAATCAAGTTTCACGAGCCTGTTGAACAACAGCTACGGTAGATAAACGCTGCTTGGTTGGTATCTAGACAACCCTTGCTTTCGATGCTTTCAACAGTCAAGTTTGGTGTGTTCATCTTACAGGCTTTTGAGATAAGAGACTTACTCACATGGCGAAATCTCGTTGGCGTTGTCGCAGGTTCAGTCATATATTTTTGAGCCGCACAGTGCATAGCTGTATGCAAAGATGAAATTTTCTCTCGTCACAGCATATCTGGTGACTATGTTAAACCAATGTACGGATTCGTCGGGTTTACGGTTTCACAGGCCAGAGGGACTAGCTAAGCAAATGAATTACACGCAAACATGCCATGCACATCCACATCCAGGCAGAAGAAGTAATGGAGAGGAGTGGATGATTTAGCATTACGGAAGGTGGAGTTCGCTCAAAGATCGCTATCGCTCAGACAGAAAGACGATGCCGTAATACTTCTGTGTCTTCTCGTTGGTTGTGTTCGCATAACTTCAGGAAAATGGAGGAGCCGATCTGATGCTTCATCACGGTGTTTGAGCTAGAAATGCCATATTTTGTTGGATGGACGGCCCGTTTGGTAAATGTCACGTGTTTGGTTGAGAAAGACGGCTAGGATAAACCGGGGGTGCGGGCTGCCCTCAGCCAACCGAGAAGGCGTTAGGTTAAGCGAATTCGTGATGTTCGAATGGTACCGAGCCTACCATGGGATGGGAAGCGTGGGTAATTTATTTGCGGAAGATGAGAACTTTGAACGCTCACAACTGGTGCTGATCATGCACTACGTTAACAAGTTGTAATTGAAACGAATGGAACGTGGGCTTTGCGGTGCCGTTCTACCTTTCCTATCATTTGGTCTGATAAAAATATGCACCACAATGCATGAATATGCTTTTGTATACTGTAGAGTGGTTGTCATCCTAGAAGCGGAAAGTGAAAATGTGACTGAAATAATCATAGAAACCTTTGGAATCCCTTCATCTATCTTATCAGGTGCAGCGCACAACACCATTAGGATTTACTCGCCATACCAACCATTACCATGATATGTGTAAGTGAGTGTGTATATGAGTGCGTATCTATCTTCAACGCAAGAAAGTAATGTGACATTGCATAGGGACATTCACTTTCATCGTTGTTTGTTTATAGATTGCGTACGTTGAAGGAGGCAACGCCGAATAAAAACGGAACACTATCAACCGGGCGAAATCTATTCCAATTAAATCGAACTTCAATCTTACTAACGGCAAAAAAGAGCACTATAGGATCTCCTTTCACCTTAGCTGCTGGTATGGTAGGGGAAGCGTTTTTCCTTTTTCATTAGAAACTGCAGCAATTCAGTAGCAGTAGCAATTCGACCCGGGGTGGTTGACTTCATCGCTCGAATGGATTGGCTGGACGCAATCTGCGATATGCGGTGACAAGTGGCGAATTGCTTCTAGCAGGCATTTGAAGCATGAAGAAAGAAAAAAAACACCACTAGTCTTCGGGAGGGAAGATCGACAAATCCATATCACCAGCCTCACAGTCTCGCACTAGCATAAGGGGGTAAGACAAACTTTCACACTGGACGATTACTTGCCTGCGCTCCGGCAGCTACATCATTATTGAGTAGCACGTTCGAGATGGCAACAGGATTCGTGCAAGCTTGTCGCTGCGTGGTTACTACCTACGACTTATAAAGACGCGCTAGTACAACACTTTTTCTTGGGTGCTACAACCAGAGTAGTGTGATTATTTATTTTTGCTCCTCTTCGATCACCCGTAATGAAAGAGAGTTTTGCATCACATGATCACGGTTGGTCGGTTGACTTTGTGTGAAGGGAGTCTAGTGTAGCTTTCCAGTCAAAGAAAATGAGTTCATATCCCTTCATACCGCTTACCTTCCTGCTGAAAGTAATGAGCGAAAGACGTGAAACCATCTCTGCAAGATTACTCGCTTGGTTACCAAGCAGTAACTTGTTGAGGGAAAAGGTAATAGGATAACATATGGAAGAGGCTGGAAGAAAGGTTTGTGTCATTTCAATCGATCAAATAGCACCGATAACCAATCATTAATATTACACAGCCAACGGAGGTGACAGTTTTTGAAGAATTGAAGCAGTTCCTGTTTTCTCTCTCCATAATGATACGTGGCAGTAGCCAATAGGAGCAAAAGCATGTTCAAAATGGGTAGCAATTACGTTAAATGGAATGCAATTAAAATGTTTTATTAGTTTGATGACATTCCGCTGATCTACAATGTTGATCTCGTACAAACATTTTTCAAAAGAAACACATAAAAGCTTAACAATACTAGTAGGTAGTGTTTGAATTTCATGTGTTTGACTTTTTTGTTAGTTTACTGTAGCGTTTTCAAATGATCAAACGATTGAATTATTAATTTTGCTCGTGTCTCCTTGCTTGCTTCTCTTTGATAAATGATTAATGGTTGTAAATCGGCTACGTATGGGCTTAAAGTTTAGCTGCTATGTCTAGAATTAAGTTTTCAATTTGTTCATTTGTTTGCTTTTGCCTGCAATGAAGTTATTTGATACAAGAAACGTGTGGGTCGTTTTACATTTGAATTCACTTTCATTCTTGTTTCTTGTTGTGTTGTTTTAACTGTATTGAGTTGAAAGCGTTAATTGGAAATAGTTGGCTGTAGACAGGATAGTGGGAAGAAGAACATTCTTCGAAAATCTGGTATCCGTCGCTGGAGAAGTAAATTAGATATCGTACGATCATGGAAATTTTGAAATCATAATCATAAAAGGTGATCATGGTAAGATGGTTCTCTTGATTAAGATGATTATAACTTTATTATTTGGACCATCATAATAATCGTTACGGACATCATGTGCTCCGTCAGTAATAATAATGACAGGTGAGAGTTGTATCAGATTAGGTTTTATTTTTAACAGAGAGTTCATTGCGTTTTTAAAACACCTCATCGAGATGTGTTTGCTAAATAACAAAATCATCAACGATTTGATTAACTTTGTCGTGTGAATAGCATCTTCATTCAATTCTTAAGCATCTTTTGCAGTCCTAACAAACAGTGAAAGTGGCGAAAGCGCTTCCGAAAAAGAAATATAAAAAAAGATTAACCACTTCGATTTGCCCAGTAACCGACGGTACATAACAGGGCAACAACATCATCATCAGAGGTGCGCTAGCTCACTCCGCAATCCACGATGATTGACAGGCAACATTGGAAACATTTCAATCATTTCACGGGATCGGAAGACAGACACGATTAAAGGGCTGCCTGTTGGTTTTACTCCACTGTTCCGTGGCAAGTACGTTTGCATTCGATTCTTGTTGTTTGACCCATGTGGGCTCCCAAACCTAACCTCACTTTCGTTTTTGGATTGAGGAAAAAGAAGTTGGGGTGTGGAGCCCAACGAAAGGCGATTAAGGGTTGGAATTTTCTAGTTTCCTGGATCGATGTCTCTCGCGATGGAAGACGGCTGCTACAACACGTTGGTTGTTTGTATTGGACCTTAATTAGATTAAATTGATTTTTGAAACGCCGCAAAGTGTCGAGCAACCGAGCGAGCTACACGATTTCGGGTGAGGGACGCGTACAGTTCAATCCGTCCGCGGTGCTCATTTGGACTACGATGCTGCGATCGAGTAAATAATTGATTGTAGTCCTAATGGGCTAATCTCGATCTTAATTTATTCCATCACGAATGGAGCTGGATGAAGATTGCTAAACGGAGCGTGTTCACATGTCTGCGCATTGGTCGATCACGCCGATTGGTGAGAAAAACACCATGTGTTAGGTACTTTTGGTCTCTCTGTAACGAGTGATTGCGGATATAAAAAGCAGTAACCATACAGCTACTAGATGAGCGGCAATTCGATCGAATCTCGTGGGTTCATGGAGGGTGGTGCAACGACGAGGTTTGGCACGAGTGCCATTTTTACGGTTGGAGAAGAGCAATAATGATAACTTCTGTAACGGCTTGTGATTACACTTTTCTAGCAATTTGTGGAAAATGTACCCATTATAGATGTGCACGGGCATGAATTGACGTCATGGAATTATGCATTAATATTCCCAATTTAGGTTATGTTTGAGCGGGATTTAACATATGTTTTTATGATTTAGATAACTTATCGTCGTTACTTGAAGCAGGTTGTAGCCATAGCCCAAATCGAAAAAAAAAGTTCTTTATCATTCTTCAACGACCTTTGCAGTAATGTTGGGCTTATAAAGGTTTACTAGAATATTTTCTTTCTGTCTGAATGTCTGAATTTCTTTCTTTGCTAACTTTCTCGCGCTTTAACATACGCTTTAATGATAAGGGGATAAGTAAACATTGTTCCTTTTCTTGCATTGTGAACAACAAGATACATTTCGAGACGTATATTCTAAGGCGATTTGTTTCCATTCCCCTCCACTACTTACATCACGGTGCAGCGTGAGAAGTGACGGTTGGTTTTGGAGGTTATCACCTCATGGGTGCAAAGGTGGTTCCAGGAAGAACCTTAGGAATTAATTTTATCATCCCTGTAACCCATTTACTGCGGCACTGTAACAGAAGATAGCACCATTAGGAAAATAGTTTTGGTCTCTTCTTTCGTGGATTAATCAAAGGAATTGAGAAAGAAATGAAACGATTTAAGTATGTTTAAAAATGAAATGAAATTTACTGTTAAGGAAGTGTTTTTATGGTGTCATTAAAGTTTAGCATCATTAAATGGTCTACCTAGATAATCCGAGTGTAGTTATCAGTGGCTTAACGGAAGATAGTTTGTTTTCTCATCCTATTGTTGGGTTATGAAGGTGTGCGTTGTTTAGGGTGTTTATGAGCGTTAAGCGCTGTCAAAATGAATCATTTTTCGTGGAAGTTTATCAAGGATGTCTTGTGTGAACTGTTTAAATGCAGTTGGATGAAATGAAATGAAAGATGAAATAAGCTCTATGTAGGAAATCGAGGGTTGTTTTTTAATGATGCGTGTTCATCGAGAGAAAGTGTTGGAAAAGACGTGTCACGGAAAGATGTATGGACGTTTTACGGTAAATAAAGCGTATTCGTTTATGTACATGATTCGTTAAATTATACGTTTTATTTATTGTGCAGGCTCAAGCTTCCTTCAACTCAATAAGTTCCATCCGAACAGTGACAGGCGGCCACGAAGAAACATATTTAACTCGGATAAATTTATTGTTCGTCCCAATTCTAGCCGGACTCATTTTTCGTGAGAAGTTCATCAACTCCCACCTTCTGTATGCAGTGATTGTGATTTGCTAACGGATAAGTGACATACTCACGGCACCCCGGGAACAGAAAACCCATCCAGCAAGCGCACAGACTGGTCCGTACAGAAGACCGATGTCCGCGTTTTCCTCTTAGGAGGCAAAAGCTTTGTCCAGACGGTGCCGGTAAACATGTTAAGCCATTATGCATGCCGTTCATCGACGGATAGGTCATTTGCGATTGATACCATCACGGCCGGGGCACAGGGCACCAGGACGTCAGGCTGGAATGGCTCATAATTATAGTGCCTGGGCGCTCGCGCACGCGGAACACGACACGGTCGACATGGACGCACCGGGATTTTCTTTCTTGGTAGGCCATGTCCCTCCTTGGCCCGTTGTTTCGCAAACGAGGACAGGAAAATAAATTAAGAAATGCATATCTTTCTCTACGAACCCAAACTCCTCGACGCTCCTCGGGTGAAAGCATCGATGCGCGTGCTCGCGAATATTGAAGTGTCGGGAGGGCAGTCGAATGGCCCAATGTGTTGTGGACCGAGGCTACAAATTGAAATCAAAAGAGACGTGAAATTCGCTTGCTGTGCACAGGGGTAGGATAAAGTCCATGGCGTACAGGAAGGAAAAAGTGGAGAGCTTCTTTCGACTGTACGTGGTGGTTCGAGCATAAGAAAGCGGGGGGAAAGAATAAATAAAACCGAACATTGAAGGTAACTCGGAATGCAAAAACAAACTCCTTCACACTCCTGCAGTACATACTCGAAAATCAAACATACAGAAAGGAGGGATGCTAAATCCAACAGGCCGGATGAAGATCGAACCAAGGGCATGGAAAGCTTGCAAGTTACTGATCGTCTTGAAATATCTCAGCTAAACATGAGGACGAAATTTTCAAAATAACACTCCAAGCAGGGCAACCCTCACGCACTACTGCTTGAGCGCGCTTAGCTCTTTGGAAGCTTCTGGGGTGCGATGGTTCGTGGCATCATATTGGCAATGGTTCTCAGAAACGCTTTCTTCAGCAATTTGGCCTTCTTCTTCGCCACCATGTCTGTTGTTATACAGGGTCCAAATTTTCATGGAGAGTTTGCTGTATGCTGCTGTATCAGAAGGGTTGTGTGCGGAAATTGGCCATCGCTGGACCAATTTGTTGTCGCTAGGGCCAGAGTGATGTGGTTTCGTTTTTCTCTTCATCTTGTTTTTCACGAAAGGGCTATACTTATCAATTCTTATTCGCTATCCCAAAACGGTACAACGTAAAATGTGTGTCATAGGGTCAAATGGACGGACTGAGTGTTATTGAAGTTTTGAAAAAACTATGCAAATTATGCAAGCACGATATATTGTGATATTTTCTTAGCCTTGGATTCATTTAAGTGTTTAAAATGTGTTAGCCTAATTAATTGTTTTTTTTTTATGAGGCACTTATTGTCATTTTATGTGTTCTCTTCTTTAAATTTTTTTAAACATTATGCTCATTATTAGAATCGTAAAGAGCATGACTGAAGTATGATTATAATAACCGTTTGCGCGTGAAAGTCAATAAATTGCTGTTGTGCTTTTCTTGTGTAAGTTAACAGTTTCGGCTAAGGGTTTAATGCACCTTTCTTTAAAGCTACGGTAAACTTAAGCTAAGTGTGTTCAAGCAACTTTGTCTTGGCCTTGGCCATTATGCATAACATCATGCTGAAGCGTGAAGCTTTAATATGGCAGGCAATGTTCAAGTACAAGGTACTCGTACCTCGAAAAACTTATAGACAACGAAACGAATGAGAAATAGTGTCTCGTTTAAGCTTAAAAGAGCTCTCTGCAAAGTTTACACTTTTTCCCTTTTTATTTCACGAGGAAGGACCTTTCTGTTTTATTTTTATAAGTAAACCATTCAAATCGAACCAAATGGGATTTTTGTATAGCTTGTACATAAAAGTGATGAAGATTTATCGAGTTAACAACAATTTCTCAGTCGGTGATTTTTATCACATTAGATGATCTTTTCGCCTCTCTGTTTATACTGTTTATGATCGCTAATTATACTCATCAGCGCCTGTACATCTGTTTGCCATTCGAATAGCATCAAATAGCAGCAAAAAAGAAACGATGCAAACTCCACACCAACAGCTGTTTAGTTGTGTAGCAGTTATGTTTATGCTTTAAGAATCATTGAAAGTTGTTTTCAAAGCGTTACCGTCAAGCAAGATCATCGTTTGAATTATGTCAAGTGTGGCATGAAGTAAAATAAACACTGTTTCTGCTGACAGGGCGGTGTTACTGGAGCAGCTTTCGTTTCAGGCTTTTCAATGCATTAGGACATACTGTTTGCAACAATTGAAACGTTTTTATCCAAACGCAATGATGTTGTTTGAATCAAAATGTTTTGCATGGTTTTATTAAATTACCATGGCTCACATATATTACATCCAACAAAAATAGTAACAGTAAACTACGCGCTTAGCATTCCATCAGCATTCCAAAAATGAAACAATCTTTCAGGAGTACATCAACTACTACTCCTTCAAATCGAATTGAACTTACTTTTAACATCGCTTGATACTTTCGGCCTTAGGTTATCTTGACTTTAGCTTGCACAACCCTTGAACTAAATTACCCTGTTTCACAAACTTCACTGCTGGTTGTGTGGAAACAGAATTGCTTGAAAGTTGATTGGAATTTTTTCCTTTCTACGTCCTACCGTCAGCAAATGTGCGCGACGGTACCATCGTGTTGATGTGCAAATGAACAGGACATGCAATAGATCAAAGTGCATCAATGTTACCACGCTGCCCATTCGTCTAACCGATCGAGGCTGCGTCTACAGATCCATCAAACGTAACGAATCAACATCCATTAGCGCTCCTCGACAGCGAGTACAAGAATGACAAGTGCGCCAAGCACGTACGGCTAGGTGTTTTTTATTTCCGTTCAGAATATGCTCACGATTTTTAGACGCGAGAAGAAACACTCCATAACACAGGAGTGGATTAACACAGCGGAACAAAGAGGACGGAATGGTACGAAGAGCAGCAAATATCTTTCCGCCTTTGTCCGAACACTTTGCAATCCTGTCAGTTGATTAATCGATAAAAGTCTAATGAAATGTTTCTTTTTATCTTTGCTTTCAGGTGAGTTTGTGCGCGTTTTCGATGGTGCCTGATCGACCACGCTCTGTCTGATGGTGCGGGGTATGTCATTTTCAAACTGCGAGACGAAGTTAAGATTCCAACAATTGGATCTCGAGGACGTTGTACCTGTTCCACAGGTTCCTGTGGTGCATTTATCACATTTCAATCGGTGGTAGTGTGAATGGTTTATGTGCGTGTGTGGCATTTGGTTATGCTGTGAGCCATCGGTAAATGGCAGGTGATGATAATTTAATGAGTTTTTATCTATGGTCCACTGGTTGCTCGCTTTGGCGGGTGTTTCAACCACGCAGATTGTTGCAGATTGATCGTTCTGAAGCGGGACAGAATATTGTCCCTGAGCGTGTGCTGTATATTGCAGTGTTGCAAGCTAATGAAGACGACACTATGTTAAACGGTGGTAATTAATTTTCGTTTTACGTGGCTGTGTCAACGATGCTGCGAGTGTCAGAATGATTTTACACCTTGCATTATGGTGACACATTAATAATTATACAAGCATCAGCAAAGTATAGTTTTACCGATAAAAATCTCAAAAATGGTCCTTGTTTTACCGTACCTTGTTGGAAGGAAAGTTCACCTGTTCTCAAGAACCTTTAAATTACCCCATCTTAATCAGAAACTGTCACATCACACAAGTTATGGTGAAACGTTCGCCACCGCTCAACAAAGCCGGCCCTATCAACCATTATGATCTTCCTGTGGTGGCGCTACAAATGTGCGATTCGCTGCACTTTACGTACGGGGGAATTCACCACTTCCTCAGATCTGCTGGCGGTTGTGGTACGTTCACCTTTCTAGCTGATCCTATCGAACAAGATGCAAATCTATGACGCTGTAGCGACTGTCGCGATTCCCCTGGCTGTGCCATGGTCGACCGTTGGTTTTCCGTACCAAGTTACAACAAGTTGCCAATGGAATGCCATCACCCGTGGAGCCGTTCCGTTTGTTGGCATGATAGCAGACGCTGGCATTAAGCGCTCTTCGGAACGTTAAGGGCAAAAATATTAGAATGCAGAAAATTCATCAGCATCCATCTTGGCGTACTTGCGCATTGAGAGGTGTTTTTTTTTTTTACTTTTCTTGTTTAGTGACGTTATAACTTCACCGTTTGCTTTACTGCCGGGTTAACCTGGACGAACCTGCATGGGTTCCATTAAGTGCTCACGGAAGAGTGCCGTAGCCACAACATTGCCGTAACGTTGGCATCGGCATCATCGTCAGACTGAGCGTGGCAGGTAGTTAATTAAAGGGAAATTTATATGCAAATTTTCAATATCTTCGCCGTTTGTATGAACACTATCTCGTGTCTGATATCGTCTGATGGTGCTCAACGCACGGCTGTTGATGAGTGCTGGCAATTTTTTTCCCTTTCTCTACTTTCAAACACCAAGGCCCCTGGAAAGCTGCCCGTTCGTCGCGCAATTGACGCACAAATGGTGTGAATGGGCCCGTTAACCGTGGCGGATTAGAGACATCAGGTTCATTTTCTTTAACATTTCGTCTTATTACTTCCAATTTTTTGCTGCTTGTTAGAGAGAAAGAGCAAAAGAGTTGGTGTTGGATATTCCAATTTCGTCAGCTTAGCTTATCTTATCTCGCCACACGCATGTACATTACCAGCGTGGTAAATGATGTATTTCAACACCATGGACGTTGTCGATGTTTAAAAGATTGACATGTATTTTTTATTCCTTAAAGTCCTAAAGTTTGCTCCTAGTGCAAAGCTAATGGGGTGTAAAGGGTAAGTTAAATTAACGTGTAATATTCATTTAAAAATTTATTACTTATAAAAACCAAAATCAGAGGCACCGAGTTTTCTATGTGAGCATGTTTACTATTATTTTATATAGTAAATACGATTATCTTATCGTTTCTTTTGCATCTCGCACACTTTTACCCTTCCCTTACGCGTGGCGTCGTTAATGACGTCCAATTGGAGAAAATTGTATCAGCTGGTGTTTTTGTCCGGTTTAATACGCACTTTAATTGATTCAGCTAACAATCTCGTCACTCGCAAACCTGTCCAATTCGATTTACACTGGTCGCTATCAACCGGGGTCATAGCCGCGTATCTGTGTCTTTATGGCGGTAATAAAAACAAATCGCAACCGTGCCACCGTGCACAGATGAGCGAGAAATTAACGCACTGGTCCGTGCCCATTATTGCCTGCAATTCTGAGCATGCAGAAGTGCCACGTGACAAGTGGCATTTCAAAGAAAGCAAAAGGTGCTTATTTGATGACCATCTTGTCTTGGCTGCCGGTTGCGCAGGGGATGGCAAAATGGTCGATGTGCGGGTAGAGATAAGCTCAACCATAAAACCGATCGCGATCCCTCCCATATCAAACGAGTTCGAAATGGTTTCCTTTATCCAGTTATGCTCAGCAGTTGAAAACCAACAAACAACATGGTTGATGTTTACGTCCAACTCGTCCTGAACTTGAACGATCGGAACATTTAATGTGGTGACACAATGTTTTACAATTTAATTTGCCTCGACGTGAACGATAACGGGATGTGACAAGGGGCAACTGCTTGGGTCGGTTGTTGGATAAAGATCGCCCGCACCTCCGTTCCCCTTTGTATTTTTCACCTTCTCCCCCCTCCCCCTCTCCCCTCCCCCTTTCACCCAACTTTATAGCTGAAGCGCCTCAAGCAAGCTTGTAAAATCGTCAGATGAACGATCCAACACGAAGCGATAACGCTTATCGGTTTCGTTTGCTATAAATCATTCAGCTGATCGTTCGGGTTCGATTCCGGAAGAGAACTTGTTCATCCGTTGCATTTCCTTCACAATCTCACTAGCAGGGCTTATCCTGCATACCTCAGATCTATAGTACACAAAAACTAAGGGCAATGGCGAAAAGATAGAAAATACATTAGGATCTGCCCCGTTTTTCGTGTTCACATTTCACTTTATATCATTGTGGCACGGAAAAGATGTTGATCCTAATTTTGCGATAGTTGGTCCCGATGTATTGTTAGCTTGAAGTGGTTCATTAAACGTGTTGGTTGCTGTGGCAAAAGGATCGTAAAGAGAAAACCAAACCTTCGGTCGGTCCACTTCATAGTTCATATCGGTATTGGTTCGCCGTTCGATCGTTCGAGTCGAGTGGAGGAATAAAAAACTCCTCTATTTTTTCAAAACCTCCAGCACGATCTACTGTGAAGTGTGTTTCTCCTGGAAGGGAGTGAATGGGTGAGGGTAGTTAGTGACACTGTCGTGCCGTAATCAGGGCCCAATAATCAACTAATTATCTACCAGCAGTAGCTACGCTAGGGTCTGTTTTTATTAATCGTTCAATTGGAAAAGCTTTATGTTCGAATCTGCTGGTGGCCTAATCGTTTAGGAGTGTACGGCCTGTGTAATGAATGGGTGGTGCCAGGGTATGTGCTTGTACCTGTACTTGCTTGTACCAGTCGTGACAACCTTTCAGCTGTCCACTAAGTTTTATGTTGCTGAAACAGTGCTTTTGTAAGAAAAAGAAAACTTGCATTACTGCTTAGTAGGCTAGTGGTGCGCATGAAAGGTTTAACCACACTTATTAATTGCTTACAATCAGTTTTTTTTTTCTGTCTTGTGTATCTGTGCGCGTTTTTTTTCATTTGCTATTAAACATCAAACCACTGACTTACAAACAAGCTAGATCGTAAGGATGAAAACATTAAATTTACAAACCATTTCAAATTGTGTGCGTAGGGTAATTGGCTTAGATTGATAAATATAATGTATTCATTGTATAAGAAGCGGTGACCTTAATTGATGTTTCTAACTCTTTCATTGGTACATAATGTCCAAGTCAAATGCCATGAAATGTAAACTAACTGCTAAATGTTTTAGAAATATATTGTTTAGATTGGCAGCGTTCCTACGAACGAACGTTGTATGCATTGTATGCACTTTTGAAATGAACCAAGGCTGTTTCTTTCTCGGGCAAAACCTTTGATAAATACTTTTAAAATTAAATGAAACCTGCACACACGATAGCTCGATGGTTGGCCGGTGTTTGGTAGCCGGCAATGAAATGAACAAATTTGTGTGAGGTTTACGTTCTGTTTGCTTGCTTTATCAAACATACATTACATATCATGTTACTTACCTTTAAATCCCCATCAGCCAAGCACCTTTCCTTCGTACATCGCATCGAAAGCGAAATCACTTTCCAATTTGATGACATTTTGTTTGTTCCTTTATTTTGTTGGCCTTTTTCCGCGGTATCCTCAGCTCCATCAATGGAGGTAGGTTCGGGCCACGATGATCGTAAAGCACGTTCACGGTTCTACACTGTTGACAGTTGGCAAATAGTAAAATTGAGTTATCGCTCGATAAATTTGTTTATGTGCGCCATTCCCTGATAATGTGGTGCGTTGAAGCTCGCTGCTTGTTTCGGTAAGCCGGTAGTATGAATGGTTTCGGAGGCAGCTCGATCGGAAGCAGTGCACATTTCTCTTTTTCCACTCTGTCATATTTTATTTGAACATCCCACGAACCGTCACAAGTTGGTTAACTGTTTAAATATTATGAAAGTTGTCAACTGGACGGAAGATACCACTTGTTGAATTGTCGTTTATGGTACTGACCTTCTTCCGTGGCGGCGTTAGTGTAATGGAAGGTGATTTTTAATGTGTTTCAGTATATTATGCATAGAAATCTGATCGATATGAGTTTCAACCGAGCAAAATATTGGTACTAGGAATAGAAGACATAGTGGCGAATGTTTTTCCAAACACTTGTTGGACAATCGAGCTCATTTCCAAGCATCCGTTAGCTTTTAACGCTCGTTTAGTTACGACGATTATGACGTTGCCGTAGGACGACAACATCGTGCATATATTTTTGTTATGTTGACTTTTTGCTTCCTTCATCGGATTTATACGCCTCCTCGGCGCGTCGGTTCGGGTTGAATCATCCTTCGCAAAACATTCCGGTTTAATGACTTCCTACACCATGCATGGCACGGTTCTTTTCTCTCGCTGAAGTAGTCTTGTTCGGTGCTCTGTACGCTAGGAAAGGCTCGGGACTTCTAAAATGACTCCAGAAGGCTACACTCTCAGATTGAGGCCGGTTCTGTGTGCTGCTGGTGCCAATTCAATTTGCTACCTCCATTGCCGAGGTAACGGCAACTATGCCACAAGGGCTGTAGGCGTAGGCTTGTTTTTCTCGGTCGCTTCTGCAGTGTGTTTCAGCTTTTTTTTTCTCTTCACTATCTTAGCGGTGTATTTTGTGCACCAATGCAGTGATCCCTTTGCCGCAGAGCTTATTTCTGATACACGTATCCCACGCTGTGTTGCTCAGTTGCGCTTGACGGAGGGAAAATGTCTCCCATTTTGATGCGCACGGGGGAACAGACGTACACGAGTGTGGTGCTAAACACGCTATGCCATTTTAATACGAGCTGGTCTTTAATTTTTACTAGCTTCTTCCGCTCGCCTTACCGGTATGAATCGCGACGACGACGGCACCATGGTGTGATTTTAACCACGGGCACAGGATTTTACGCCAGCGATATATGCGACCGACGTATGTGCACGCGATTGCGTAGGCGATTCGCGTCTGATGCGGGGCCCGATCGTCTGCTGTTGGTGCGCTTCTTGCAGATGGTGGACACTGCTCATGACAACTTCCTTCCTCCCTTGATGTGATACGGTTTTACTCTTGCTGTTTCGGATGGGTCAGATTAAGATGACCCTCTTTAAAGTGGCATTCGAACTGGATTTGCCGGTCAGATTGCTATGGTTATTGTGCAGCACTTGGTGAGATCAGTTGACTTACCATAAAGTGTTGATTGGTGCGACAACTATCATCGGTGATTTAACGGTTAATATAAAGTAGCAATAAAGCAAACTCTATTATCATTTGCGCGGATCACAGCTTTAAAATGCATCAATGCTGTGTAAACAGTTGTTTGTTATGTGTGCTGAAATTTGATAATTTTTTCTTTACAGTATTTGGAATATGAAAAGCCTGACACACCATTGACCAATCATGCCACTTGAAAATGTCATTTAAATAACATTGAACACAGTCACAGTCATTTTGGTAAATCCATCGCAGTTTTAAATATTTCGTTTCGTCGGTGAAATTGATTTCACCACAACACCCGGTCGCACATGAGGGTGGACAAATTTGTATTGGACAACTGAAACCCATAAACCGTACGTACGTTTATGTGCCTGTGTATGCATGTATGTATGAGGGGCCTTATACGCCTACACTATGCTTATGTCAATTGCGCAACGTACAATATAATAAATTGCAATACTTACTGGTTATTAGCAGGCGTTATCTTCCTTTCCACCTTCGGCTTACCGCCGGCTTGGACACCGGTCAACGGCAGATTTTTTTTTGCAGGAAAAAGAAGACTAGCAGGGAGAATAGTAAATGGATCTAAAAGAAGGAAAAAATATACACACACTACCCACACAAACATCCTCACCAGGTCACATATCCGCACGTTTCCAAACCAAGGCTCGGTGTGCGTACAGGACTAGTCTTTCCTCAAAGCTGCTAGTCTTCGTCACCGTCACCGTCAGCGTCATCGTAAAAGTCTACCCACGCGCGTTTTGAGACCGGGCGAAACGGCAAAATGTTGTTTTGCGAGCGACAAATCCACCCCATCGCGTCCATTACATTGCGCCCGTCCATTGACAAATATAAGCACATTTTTTACGATTCCGTTGTAGGAATGGGCTTTTTCATTCATAAAACTTTGCATCGTAGCCGTTGTCCTCGTGAGTTGACTCCGTTCATGGGGTGGATTTTACGCAAAACCAGTGAGTGCAATTGACTGGTAGAAAGCAGGAAGATTGCAACCTGACCCCCATTTGACACTATTTTGAGTCACTGGTTGCTTATTTCACACCTCTGTTTATAGATAAAACCATGCACAACAGAGCTAAACAAAAGTTTTATTGTGAGCGAAACGAGAAGCTTGCGCAACGTTTCTTTCTTGCTGATGTGCAATTGGATGATCTCTTCCGTGTAAAATGTTCCAGCACATCGTAATATACAGTCATCACGTTAACTGTTAACTGTTTTCAATCTTCGCAATTTCAAACCATAATATGATCATGATCACGATAGAAACCTAATTTTCACGCTGCAGCGTATTCGTTTGGGATGGATGGAAATGGCAAGTTTTTTTTCTATCATTTTGTACCGCTTTTGCACTGGATCGTTTGTCGGTTGCACCGTTTATCGTAGCACCCGGCGACCCACGGCCCCACGCCATCGTCATCAGCGATCAACGATTGATCTGGCGAGAGCCTGGTTTACATCGGTGCTGGTTTTGTACGTTCGGTGTTACATCATGCTCGCTCTTTCGTGCCATGCAGCTTAGTGGCCAGTCGGGTTTCACGATCACGTTTTCTTGCAAAAAATATGCCAAACCGCTCACTTTCAGCTCAGCATCGTGGGGGCAAGAAGACAGTCGGGCAAAAGTTTGGTGAATGAACACCTCCACTCCGTACGTGTAATGCAAGCAGGTATGACGGGTTGGTCTCTTTCTTTGGGCCAGCGTTAGCTATGCCATTAGCAGACTATCAATGAATCTCGATTGCATTACTGCACGCGGACGGAGGGCGAAGACTGTCTGAATTTCTCAAGAACCTCAACAGCTTGAGATAATGTTCGTGCCTCAGTCTGTAAGCGTCTTGACATGATTAAATGCGTGTTACATTCGATTCGGACCGCAAGTGATGTATTTGAAAATACCGGCACGCATTTGAAAAAGTCACTCTGGTTCGTCTACAGGCTTAAGAAAGTTAGTTATTTACATGACACAAGTACTGAAGCGCGCGCTCCCTTATTGGTCTGTTGGAGGAGCTATTCAGTCATCAATAGACATGGGCTCGCGAAAGGTTATGCTAGCAGCAGGTCATGCACTTCTAGTTTTGCAGCTGCACAGGGTAAGACATTGCAGCTTGCAATATATTTCAGTTCCCGATGATCGATGAGAGCTGAATGCGATTTCGTTTGTAAAATTCATGCAAAAGGTAACGGTGGTAGCCCCCGATATTGATTCCATTCTGCCTTATGTCACAAATTGGACACGCTGGTGAACGAAGCCGCCAGAAACGAGCACGATTCTCACTTCAACCATACCAGCTCTCCCCCTACTCCATCTATGCGTTGGTGGGATTGAAAAGAAGTTGAAATCTTCTGGGAGATCATTGTATACTTCATGGTCTTTGGGTAAGCGTAACATTCCCGCCGGGCCTGGGAGTTTGTAAAACCTCTAGTAATGGAGAAGGCCCCAGCGGCACGGAACTCACCTAAAGCACTCCTTCGTGGCCTTAGTAGATCGATTGCTCGACTGTTAACTGCCAACTTGTCTAGCCCGTAAGGAATGGATCGGGCCGTGGTCACTGTCACTATGTGATCCTGTTAGTGATCGTAACACCAACACTACTACGCAGGCCAGTTCGGTTGGAACGAGATCTGCAATCTATTCTGCCACTGTGGCAACCTTCAAGTCCAGAGGGGAGATACAACACCTTCCCAGCTCCTAGCTATCTGGTCGATGCCAGTGCACATTAAGGTTGGAGCAGTAGGGATTGTGCATGTATTGTGGTGGCAAGTCGTGCAAAAAGCGAGATTGAAAAGTTTTTGCCTGGGTGTGTATGTGTGAGCTGGTCAGTAGATTAGCAACAGTTAGTATCTGTTTCATTAGTGGTTTGTTTGTCAAAACAAATTTAAATGTGTCGCAGATGGATGGAATTGATTAGGTCTGAAAATGTATATCGCAGCAATCACTTGAAGCAAAATGTTTTGCTATTTTCTGTGCGAAATTGCTTTACTATATATTATCGATTTATGCTGGTGAGCAGCTATTGATGGTGGTTCTTCTAATCCCATTGTATCTGTGAGAAATTGTAATGTTTATATGCTCTCTTGCTACAGCTTCCAATACTTTAGACGTGCCTGTTATTCATAACCAATGCAGAACGTGTGACGTTTATGCGCTGATGCTTTGCATCGCCATTCACAGTGATTTATAGCTTGAGTGTAAATTATGGCTGGAAATGAATAAAGTACACAAAGACAAAAAAAACCTGCCACATTTATTACCACTCTCTGAGCTCGTTATGAGACGTTTTATAGTATTCTCCTCATCAGCATTGATCATGCAGACAGACAGACTTTGGGGAAAGGTGCGTCGTAAAGTAAACATCGCAAATGAACGAGCTATTTTTTGTTGTGTCCGATCGCAAAAATCCCATTGACCGATCCGTGATGTATCGTATTCAAATCTTCGAAGCTTATTATTTTTGCGCCACTGGTTTGCGCTGCGTTGTTCGAATGTAGGTCATTCGTCTCACGACAATCTAAGGACAGAGCGTTACCGGACCGATTAAGGGAGGGGTGCATGGATAATAAAATATCTCGGTTCCTCCCATAGTGCTTTTGTAGGTTGCCGATTATAAGATTAAAATTAGTTTCGGAGACTTATCCATTTCCCTCACCCATTAGGAGGGGTAATCGATCCCGGACCGGTGGTGTAGTGGCCATGTTTTCAGCTATTGAAGCTAGGTGTGGTGCGTAAGGAGCGGCTAAAATACGGGGGTCATTTCGGTAACGAATCGGTAGTTTTTAGCTGACGGTTTTGCGGAAGCCCGTGCCATACAAGAGGCCGGCGCTGTGATGTAAATAGACAAAGGATGATAAAGGCATTGGGAGGTCCCTAGAAATAATGATAAATAGCGCTGGCTAGTGAATGGACATTTTACAAACCCTCGCATTTTCATCGGTGGATAGTTACCTAAACAGCAAGCCAAAAGACGCGGTGGAACGCGTTCTTTCGAGGCAATCGAGAAGGATGGATGCATCGGCATTTCAACCCGAACTCTCAGGCTAGGCCAGGATTGATTTATGACCAAAAACTGGACAGCAACAGCCGTTGGTGGTGGTAGCAGAGTCATCGGCAGCTAGGAAACATATTTCTTGGGCTCGAACGGTGCTCACTAAAAGGGAACCACAACGGTGAAGGAAAAAGGGGTGCCTCGGCGCCGGCTAAGCCACATCGAGTTGTGCGTGCTTTATTTAAATTATGATAAACGGTTCGGTTGTTTACAATTTCCATTTTTCTCCCGAGTTACTCGTGCAGTCTCACATCGATTGCTGATTTGGCTTTTGCTCGAATTGTTTTGTTTTTTCTTCTGTTCGTTCACCCTTTAGTTCGCAGTGTACGCGTTGGAGGCGGTTGGAACACAAAATATTTACTTTCAATATTTTTATGAAGAATGCAGGCGCATATTTTATGCACCATCACTTGAAACGCATTGCGGACGTGTCGCAGCTCTGGTTTCTGAAGGGATGTAAGATGAAAGATAGATAATGCTTGTTTGAAGTTATTACTGCATTGTCTTTGGGGAGTGATTTGTTGTGTTATTTGATGCATGTGCTGTCTTGTCGGGGGTGTAAGACATATTTATGATGACTTGACACTAGTTGTTATTTGATGTCGGTTTAAGATACGACGTGGAAGCCAAAATAACTTAGTAAGTGAGGTTTGGCTCTGAATGCGGTCGCTTCTCATTTATCGGTGCGGCGATGGTGTATGATGGATTACAGAAATCGTATTTTTCTCCTGCAACGTATTTGAGAAAGCCGTGCTGGTTTAGCTTGACACGTTAAGTAATCGGCGTGATTAAGAAATCTCTCCCGACTTTCCAACTTTCCGTTACCGAAGCGTTTTCGCACGCTGCCTCCTATGCTTGGATATTTCATTCTTTCGTCACTTTCTTTCTCTCGGCCAGACAAATTGGTTTTTCAAGCCCATTTAACAATTTCAACCCAACCAATGAATGGCCCGGGTGTGATCCACATTTCACTTTCCTCTGTTGGTGTGACTTTTTTTCTCTGGATAAGAGCAAACGTGCCGGTACGTTTCATCCGGTGCGCGTTGCGGCTTTTTCTTGTGTTTTTGAAGCAAACCGCAACTTATCATTGGTAATTATCGAGTAGTTGCTGCTTTGAGCTGCGAAGTAGCTGAGTATATATTGTGACCTGGCTAATAGAACAGTAATTTGAAACTAAAGGTGGGTTTGACAATAGCGTTCGTCGATTGGAATGAAAGTGAGAATTGTAAATTATTGACGATGCTTTAATCAGCGATAGCTTTAACTGGTTATCACTTTACTTCTTTGATACCTAAGGTCCCTTTTGCACAAATAAATGTTTATAAACTTGTTTAAAAAAAAATGGGGGGCAATTGAAGCAATTAATTTTTTCTTCATCAATAATGCAAACGTTTTAAAATTTCAAATTTTGTAGCTTCTTTAACCATTACCAAATATTTCTAATCAACTCTTTATGCTGCCTGTAACCTTCTTCGCACAGTCAATCTTCGAAGCTGATGCAAACACGTCGGTAAAAGTGAAAATACTGCTTCCTTGATGCAGCGGTATCATATAATAGCCCCATTGCACAAAAACTAAAAATCCCTCTTGATGGCTTTTTTTTCCTCCCTAAGCGTTTGCCAGACTACATCGGCAGCGCGATTGGCCTTTCATGATAAGTGCATTGCTACGATTGACCGTTAAATTGACCAACTCGTGTCTACTCGAATGAAAACGCGCCTCCCGTTTAGTGATAGAGACAGCCCTTTTTGAGGCTGTGAAAAGGTGAAGGAGATGCACCGAAGATCTAAATTTTCGTTTTTCCCTTCTTTTTACCATAATCAATCGCTGTGGCGATTAATGGCTTCTTTGGCATCCACCGAAACGACGATGTGCTTAATCGAGATCGAAACGTTTTCTCATAACATTTAACCCCGACCGGTTGGCTGGTCGCTCAGGTTAAGGAAGGGGTTTTGTGATGATATCGGCATTCAACATAACTTTTGTCCAGCGGGAAGAGATTTGCTATTCTGGCCACTATTGAACATTGTGTTCGAAAAGTCTCAAACACTAAGCCGAGTTAGGATGCACCATAGAGGGGAATGGGTAGAAATTATCGAATATTCGAGACAAGAGAGATGTAGCTCTTTTTGCAGAATGCTTACATTTTGTCCGACTGTCTGAAGATTGAGTAAATGTAATGTTTCATCACACAGTATGCAATGCAAGCTGATGGAGAACGGAATCGATGGTTTCGGTAGCAGTGTTTCTAAATTGGATAGACCGTTTGTGGTTACAGACTGTTGGTAAGAGATCCGTGGTACAATAGCCGGAATGGATAGTTTTCTTTCAATTTCTTTGTATCGGGGTAAGTTAATCTCGGCTGGATGGTTGCACACCTTTTCTCTGCCAAATTATCCTCCCCTCGTCCTATTCGTTCGCCAATCCGTGGGTTGATTCTTCTGCTTCGAATGGAAAAATGGCAACCATGAGCATCGTTGGTCGAAATAAATTGGAGTGCCGTTTCGGCTTATGATAAAAATGATTGCTCTTCCTCCCGCAACAAACAATGTTGCGCAATGGAGGTCTTTGGTATCGTCGCTTTCATTACACTGCATATGATTGGGTTTTATTTTTCTCGTAAATGGTTATATCTGCGCGTCGTCGCTTGTATCATTTCGTAGGAAGAATTCATTTTCACGCTTCGAATAACACGAATCATTGTTTCAACCATTCGACGGCACTACCAGAAAAGGGAAGCCAGCTTCTACAAGCTTAAAGGGGCTGGTCGTAGTGTAAGTTTATAAATCTTGTCTGCATTTGCTGCTATGGTGCCCGGAGAAGACAGCTTGTGTGGAAACAAGATGCAACAAATTCCTTCCATTCTGCGCATATCTGTCACTGTATTGAAGGTGGGAGGCATACAGAAATGCTCTTAAAGCACGATCCTTAGGTAAAGCACTTTCCCCCTCCCTCACGATAGTAAAGAGGCAACATTTGAAATGAAACAGCAGTGGCATGTTGATCGAATGAATTGGTTTCGGCACATTTAGCAACCTATGGCTGAAATCGGAACGGGCAACATTCTGCATAATTTAGCACGGACGCTTGTCGGCAGTTGTACTGTTTTGTTAACATTTTTGGTGTTATGCTCCGTGTGGCAGAGTCAGTGATCATCATCTCCCATCTCGCAGTGCTTCTTCGTTTGGAGTGTGAATTATGGAACACTCCTGTCCTGCCCGTCATGCCACCTGGTTTGAAACAAAACAAAAAAACTCCGCGTTTCGGTCGTAAATGCCACGATGTAGCGAGTAAAATTAATAACAACCACAAAAAGTTCTCCACACTGTAAGGGCAAAGCATCTTGTGCCTTCTTGTTCGAGCCAGACGATCGATTTGGCCCGGAGTGCTTCTCGAGCAGTCAAGCGGGAGCGTATCATAACCAGAACCGTTTAGGAACCGTTGGTGGTTGTTCGCTTCACGATCGCCCATCAGTAGTGTATGGTAGTATAAGAGTTTTTTTTTTGCATGTTGATGTTGCAGGATGTAACGTTCGAAAGGAAGCAGCATGGCTTCCTACCAACGTAACACCTCTCCAGCGTGTTGCTTGCTACAGGAAAGCAAGCAAAAAGTGAACGTTTTGAAGCATCGCAAACGAGTGGAAAAATTGGCCAACCCGAAACAAACGAAAGTTTATGCTGTACTGTCAAATAAATCTTGGAAATTTATTGGCCAAAGCACCATTCTCCGGCCCTTGACTTTGGATTATGTTTGCCGTATGGGTGTGTTGTGGGTACGGCGAACGTTGGCTGGTAGAGGTTAGTGATTGTGCATACAGACACACACGGTAAGGTGTGTGGTTAGTGATGGTAGGTTTGTGCTTTCTTTAAGATTCCATTCCTGCAGCAAGCATGTTTAGAAATTAATTTCACTTTTCACCATGCATAATGTTGGCTTACTCACCAACGTGTAGGTAGATGGAGCGGCGGCTACAAAATACATTCCTTTTTCAAGTTACACAATTTATTCCTTTAATCAATTACAGTAGCTAAATTTTGTTTCAATTTAATCGTTTCTGGATTATACAACTCTCCTTGCCTACAATTGCTTTCGGATGTGGAAGTTGAAACAGAACGGCAAATTGAAAACAACGCATGTAAGAGCGTGGGAATTGGGATTATGATTTCCTTTCGCGGTTTATGCGATGTAACCTTCAATCGAGTTGGGCTGCTCGCTTCATTTGGCATTCAGCATTTTTGTGTTGAAGCGTGCTACATACTTCCTAACGTATGGCCCCAACGATGTCCTTTTTACCGCAGGATTATAAAATTGTATCACCAGTCAGACTATTTATCATTTAAATTTCCAGATCTGCAATTGGCGTCTGTCGTATGCGGATGGACCGACTTCACAAACACTTCACCCATTACACCAGACATCATCGAGAGTTTGTTACGAAAGGCGAAAGAATGGAACTGGAGGTCAGCTTGTGATATGCCGAGTGCGCATGCCAGTGTCCTTGCTAATTGATTGTTTTAACTTTGTTTATAGAGCTTCAGAGTTTTGTGTTTGTGTTGTGTCTGCTCGTCAAGTGAAGGATGAATGAAAAAATACCGTGGGATCCAATCACACCGGAGCATGATAGATGGCACTACGGGTATGATAATAATTTTGATTGCTTCCCCATTGGCCGGTCGCAGTCGTTTGCTGGCTCACGATCGAGTGGTTGCCGCGTAGCCTTGGGTTGGCATAGCTGACTTTGACAGTAGTGCTTGCGGCTAAAATGCGTGCCTGAACTGCGCCTGCTGGAATCGGCCTGAGTGCCCGATTGGCCTAGTCGTATGGTTGGGAAGAATGTGACCCTTCCACTTACCTGTCTGTACTGGTTAAGTAATATCTTGACATTGGTTGCCGTCATCGAATTTCACGATGAAGCTCCTCCTTCCACCGGCTTCGATGGTGGTGTACTACGTGTGAATTGCATCGAAAACTGACCTTTTCGCGCTAGCGATCACTTTCCTGAGCGTATCGATCGTGGTGTAATCGATCGATCGGCTAGCGTTTGGATCCCGTTGAAGGGCTTTTCATGTCGATCAAAGAGCAAATCTTGCCGGGTGGTCAATAAACAGTTGGCGCCGGCCTGAGGCTGTGTGGATGATCGATTTTACAACGGTTTAATAGATGCAAATTGAATGTGTTAAATTTAATCCATCCAGGGTACAATTTTATTTACAACAATAAATTCCTTTGCAAACCGCCATGTAATGGATCTGGTATACTTTTACGTGTATGCTAAGTAAACTTTATTTATCCTCAAGTTAAGGGCTGTCAATATTTTTTTTTTTTTCTAAAAAGCTACAGAAAGGGAAAGACTTAAGCATTGGCACGTGATCGCTTCGAGCGTAACGGTGAATAATTTGTTATCATCGAACACAACCAAAATGCTGGTCGGCTGTAGGATGTGTAATCTGATGTGTTTTTCAGTTTTAGCCTTTGCTAAAGCCAAATCGTATACTTTTCACAAATATACGTATAACGTCTATTTGTCGGGTGATTTGTTTGACCGGTGCGACCTGATATTGGCTTTCCCACCATGCCCGGAAACACCCGGAACGGTATAAGCCTAAAAAACCAATGCTCATACACACAGAACTTCACACTATTCACGAAGAAATTTGATTGATTGCCGTTAGTTGGCCTAGGGCATGAACAAATCACGTGGAATAGCAAACTGCAAGGGAATGGGAGACCACATTAACTTTCTTTGAACATGTAAGTTAAACCACGGAAACGACGAACGTCAGGCAAATAAATACACAACCCAAAGCGCTGCTAGTAAGTTAGTGAAACTCCATGAACGTAATTGTGTTTCACGAAAGCTTATGTCACATTGTAAAAAGAGTGCAAAATAAGGGGGCAGCCCTTGTATCGATCATCAACCAAAACATACCAATAAAAATGATCATCAAATTTTCGGTTTCCTCACGCCCGAATTAAGCTGCGGGCGTCGTTAATATAAATTTGCTACGATTTGGTTAGGAGAAAGGCTTCCGTTAACCGGTGTTTGTCGTGACGATTTGATTTTGGTGTGGCAGACGAAACACGAAAGGTGGGAGCAGTATGAATAGCATAAATCCACCGTTGGTGTTGGTTTGATAGATGAATTAAGATTAGCGTCAACGGTGGCACGCTCTAGCCATTTTCATTCCAAGGTGTCGAGAAGAAAATGGAAGTGATTGTTAAACCATTGCAACGATGTCTCCACCAAAGTGACGCAAAACTGCTCCCGCTTCGCGTGGTGTTGCGCGGAATGAAGAGTGTTGAAAGTAACGAAAACAAAACTGGACCAAATGGTTGGCTTTCCGTGAGCTAAAATCGCGGAACTCCACAAAAAATGCTGTTAAATTGCTCGTAGTCGCCTACAGGTAGATTGGTCAGGATGATGATCGTTTGCTGATAGCCTACATAACGCAAAACTTAAAGATGATCATCGCAGCCAAAAAAATGAACGCTCGTATACCAGTCAACATCGGGCTGATGGCATGTAGCTGGTTCCGCGGAAAGGGGTTTTGGCTAATTTAATTAAACAGAGACTAACTGATGGGAGGGGACAACTATCGCATATATCTTTTTCCAGCCATCCGGTCAGCCGAGAGTTGGTTGGAGTAAGTGTCAATTTCCAGGAACCAACCCTTCTATCCGTCTTAGTCCATGGCCCCGTTTATCCGTTTACGAGTTCTATTGCAGTGCTGAAAATGTGATTTAAGACGAAACTATAGAGGCGATAAAACAATGAATTCCTCGACAAGTGGCTGGCATTTATGTTTTTTGTTCGTTTCTTCTTTAAACTTTCCTCCCTTTTGCTCACTGGTGCCTTTATCTTGCTCACGCTTATTCAACTCTGGTTCATCGCCGAGCCTGGTGGTCGCTAACTTTTCCAGCGACCTGAAGTTGAAATTATATTTTTAGTTTTAATATTGGTGGAATCACGGCACGGGCCTGTGGAGGGTGGTGAAAGAAAAGAAAATTGTAATACCTGCAAACCCGCTCGATTATGCTAAAGATGAGATCTTTATGAACTGCGGGAAGTAACAACGTAATAGTTTGCCAACGAACTGAACTTCCTGCCGTAGAACCATGTTGAGGAAGGAACGCGAAAAGAAGTTGACCAACAGGCACGCTCAGTGAATGGAAAGAAATGGTACAAAAATATGTGAGAAATTTTAATTGGACAATTGCTGGACTACGCATTAAGCTGGGTTGTTAAACGATAGTACATAACAGGTGGATCAGAATTTTAGATTATGATCATGTGCTAGTTGTGATGCGGTTGGTTTAGCTCCCTAAAACCGATTGAAATGTTAATGGGAGTCATGAAGTGATCCAGCAAAATTGAGTTAGAAACAACATACTTGAGTTTTGTTCATTGAATTAGGCGGAAATTGTTTTAACAATTAATGGTGCAGCAAGTGATGCGCATTCGTTTTTGAACTCTGGACAGGAAGGTTTTTGAGATCAAATTTCATGTACATGAAAAATGTATCCAACATTTATTTTCTTAAATTAATGAGCTATAAAAGCAAAAATTATAATAGTTCGGCATATTTCACGATGTGGAATCGGATTGCATGTCAAATGAAGACTTAAAACTCATTTATCTGAAGGCCGAGTGATTAGTGGTTTGGAGAGAAAAAATACTTTTAGGAACATACTATATTACCATCCGAATTAGACAAGCCTACCTTTAACCAAATGATTTCCTATCGCTATCGATACATTTCTGCAAACACATAAAACATTCCTAATGATGCCAAAAACGAAACCCAACGACAAAGCTCTGTTTCTGCTCACTCAGTCGTCTTGTTCAAAAAGATATCGATCAGAATAAAATGATAACGCTGACATTCTCGTCGTTTCCTCAAGCCAATGGCCTTTCCTTTTCTTTTTATAACGTTCAACCTCCGGGTGGCATAGGGGCTCATAAATATGGCGGCAGTCGTTCCCACACCAGATAACGGACCCTTGCGCACTCACCGGTTGGTGGTCTGCCCGGGGTGAAGGATTTTAAACACAACATTCAAACAAATGAATCCCAACATACCGTAGCATCAATCCCAGCAGTCCCAAAAACCAACCGTGCAAATTTAGCTCACCGTACATGTGCGCTTTCGTCCAGAATTGGATGAGCCATTACCAGGCAGCTAACGGTGCTACCTTTTCTTCTCAGCCGTATGGTGCGCTTTGTATCCCAACAAGGGCAATCCAATTTTCGCCATCACAGCTTACTAAAGCCCACGGGAGGAAAAGCGCGATAATTAATTGGGTGATCGAACGAAAATGATGTATCGTAAAAATATCTAACGGCTGGACACTAGCAGGGTCGGTGAAACGACACTCGGGGTATGGTTGCGCTGTTCAGATGCGCACCCGGGCACACATGTTGGCGCTGGTGGCAATGGGAAACTAATTCATTTTGTTTTATTTTCATTTGACTAATTTTATAGCCCCTCCTAGTAAAGCCGACTTTCACCACCCTAATCAAATTAGCCAAATCGGCTTTTGGCCCGGATCGGATGCTGCAGCCCAGGCGACGAGCGCGCCAGCGCGAACTCGTTAAGGTGAAAGGATTTGCCCGACATTGGACCTTCCGGTCCGCCTCCATCTCCCTTCTCCCCTCCAGCTCATCCAACTTACAGCTCAGTTCGGTGCCAATTTATTATTTCGATCTTATCTGCTACAATCATAAATTATGTAGAAAGCCTCCAAACAAACGGTTCCGATGCTTGAATTGCAGTGAAGCGGCAGAATGCTTTATAGTGTAATACTGTGGGCAAAACTAGCTCACATAAACAAGGGACTAACCTAATGCTTCCTGGCTCCGGTATGTTCTGCTGACAAAGTTGTCCATCGTCAATTGGTGCTGGGTTAGTTGAATTTCGACTGACGCTGATAACGCTGACATTCTCGTGAAAACGTTCCACAAGCATTCCACGATCGCCCAGTAAGCCAGAGCGGTGAACATGTTCATGTTCTCAGACATTTCTCGTGCACTGACTGATCTGTGTGCTGATGCGGTGCGATGACAGAGGTTGGGCAGTCAATTTCTTTCACTGTCCGCTGCCAGCTGCCGATGACAGGCTGAATGTGGAAAAACAAGCAATCAAACTCGGGGCTGGAATTAACTTGCCCGCCGCCGTAGCTCATTCGCTTGGGAACACGTTTCACTGTCACGACATTAGCGAAAACTATGTTCAGCATGTTTTGCACGTTCCATCGATCCATTCCCTCAACCATCTCAGCGATGGTACCGTACGGTCAAAGTCCACAGGCACAGAATGGAATCGGATTAGTGAAAAAAGTTCTTTCGCCGAACTGTAGCACAATTGCAAATGTGGTACGTTCGGGTTCGAGTGTGTTTATTGGATTTGTGGTAGATTAGCGCCGAGCTAATACTTATGTACTATTTTCCAGCACCACGCTGTGATGAAAAGGGAGATGGCATCGAATGTGCAATCCTATTGCCTCCGAATGTACGATGCCAGATTGGGCGCATTGTGCATTTCAGCACCGTGCCCTCTTGTCGGTTTGGAAGAGTTATGGCATGGATCTGACAGTCGCGTACCGTGATCGTGTTAGCGCATAGATATCGTTGCTTTATATCGTTATTACATCGTGCCGTGACCGAGCTGCAGGCCATTGCAACCGTGCATCTTGGCTAAACGTGACCGAAATTAATCTCCCACTAATTGAAATCTAATTCCAGCCTTACTTGCCCGTTACTTGGACTACTCTCGGACGGGATTGGTTGAAGGGCATGTAGGATGGTGAACATTCTTTATTCCAGGATCTTGCCTCCACATACTGTCTGATTGGTGTCTGAGGGCTCGTCGCTGGTATTAGTACCACTTCAAGTTGTGATTTATATGATTTAAAACCGTTTCAACAAATAAGAATAAACGGGTACCGGTTGAAGACTGATTTCGCAAACCCCAAATGATAGTTCAATCACAATGAGCATCGTCCCAACTGTATGCTGCCAACCTGACCAGCATTCCCTTCGATAGTCGGCAGGGTCGATAATTCGTAAAAGAAAGAATAGAACCTGTTGCGAAGGCGAGGAAAAACTAACAAAACAATGTCCGTAACAGGCGCACCATGTCGAACGTTTGGTTTTTCACCATTACGGTACCCAAAGGTCAACAACGCGCGACGATCAATAACCCTCGATGCGGGGTAACGAGCTACTTTGGTCCACGAGCGCTTGGAGCATTCTCTCATGCGCGTGTGTGTATGTGCATCGGCTGGTCCGTCTTTGTTTCCTTTCGTCCTGGCATACAGCCACTTCACCAGTACTACATATCCGTCGTAGTGACCCACTTCCAGGCTTTGGCAGATTCCGTTATTTGCTAAGAGGTTGCGCTGGTTGACGACCGGCACACAGATCGATCTCCGCGGGCAGGAAAGTTGTTTACATTCAAAACTGACAAAATATTCGCGGAAGAAATCGTGCACCCGAGGCAACACGATGGATCCTGCGGAACAAACATCTCGACGGTTTAATCGCAAGCCGGTGCGCCGCAAACAAGGAAGAATGATTTATTATTTTGCAATGCGGATCGAAGTTTGGAGCAACGCATGAATTTACCACAACAGATTGGTGATCGGGAATTCGAGAAATTCTACATCCCATTGATCTCGATATGTGTGTATGGTCGATGTTTGAAATTAGGAGACGGTATAGATCGGATCAGACACAACCAATGTACCTCTGCTTTGGTTGAGCGATTCATGTAGTTTACTTTGTCACAGACAGCGAACACGAACGTACATTGTTGCAAATCGTCTTGAGAGCAAAATAAAACCATGGGTTCCTAAGGGCTCCTTTCGCTCACTCGCGCTAAATGTTACAATGGCCCAAAGTTCAATTCACTAGGTGAACGTTTCCCCCGGACCTGTCAAATCGTCTTTTCCGACAGTTTCCGTATTTCCCCACGTTGTCGGGGTGCGGTCGAGACCTCCTGCTGGATCAAACACGGCAAACACCCAGCAGGTGCTCCACCCAACAGAGTCGTCGGCGAGTTGGAAGTGCGCGGTCCAGGTTTTGACCCGCGGGACATTGGTTATTAATATTTGCAAATTTGAAAAATCGATTGTTCTCGAGCCCACTCGGAGACTCGATGGTTGAGTGATGTTTGCGCTCGTACTTCTTGGTGGGGACGGTGTCCTTTCTCCCTCAGATATGCTCTCTCCCTCTCTCCCTCTCT
>KB675968.1:0-19629 GCA_000349165.1 Anopheles christyi | reverse complement strand
ACAGTTACACTAGCACACCCAAAACACTCCGGTGTGTATAATGATTACCGTAATTACGATGATGGCTTGATGTTGTACGAAAACAGTACAAACGGGCAGCAGCAAAAATGAAAAAATAAAATCGCTCGTCGATCGTTTTCCAGCTGGCCGTGGAAAGATCGATGATTCGTTTCCTTTTAATTTTTTATTTTGCTCTGTGCTCCATCAATTCCATCAAATGGACCCGATTTCCTTCATTTCATTACAAGCTACTACTGCCATTTTCACCACCCCACAGCCAAGGCACCAAAAAGGCAAAAACGTGTGCTATGTTTTGCACTGGTTAAACATCTTTCTACCAAAAATGCGCTTATATGGTTCCATTGATCGAGCATGGGAATTTTCCTTTATGTTCTATCGCTAATTATGCAATTGCCGCATCCATCTCCCGAGGTGTAACAAAAAAAAAACCGAGAAATAGAAGCACCCATTGGCTATTGGCCTGTGTTATGCGTACGATCAACGTCACTGGGTAATGTAGAGCGGGGAATCTGGCAAAAGATGTAGCTCAATTTACGGTAGAGTTTCCTACTTTTCCTAGTTTCTTCAACTGATCCAGTGTACAAAGAGGCCCCGAATGGTTGAGAGATTTCGTTCTTCGCCTAGTTTGAGATTGATTGTGAAGGAAAAAGTTTTCCATTCTTTTGCAAGCTCTGCTCCCTAACTGCTAAAGCGCCCCCCCCCCCCATCGGGAAGCAACCAAATTCACCCCCGAGCGAGCCCATTTAATGATGATGGAAGTTGATTTAACAAGTCTGTGGGCAATTCGCTCGCGGGCAATCGCGGTTAAATGTATAAAAGGGGTGCTATCGAAACTTTGGCATACAAGCAGAGCATATCCGATCGGCAGCAGCAACATAAGCGGGACAGATGAGGGAGAGAGAAGAGAGGGATGAGGTTGGGAGGTGGTGACGTTGTAGCTCTAACCCCAAGATGTGGTCATTCACATCGTAGCAAAATTTTGGCCAATGTCCGGGGAGCTTTTTTTCACGCGTCGCTTCCTCTTCGCTTGAATATCGTCTCTTTTTTTTGGCGATGCGCCACGCCACCACGCGAAAAGAGGCTGAGAAAGAGATTTTTAAATTGGGTGGTTTAAATTGATTTTGATTAGATCCGAATCGGGGTGGATGGCACACACAAAAAATGGAGAAAATGGAGCGCGGTGGTGTGTTTTTGGCGAAAGAAAAGTAGGAAAACGGCTATAACTTGTTCGCCCATGCTTCTCTTTCCATGCTGTTTTAGATTATTCATTGATATTGAGGCAGATTTACTACTCACCTCCTATACCATCGTACGTTATCGAACTCTGTTTTCTCGTTTCTTTTTCTCAGTTAAAGATTGCTTTCTTTCGTTTAAACATCCACTGTTGTGTGTGTGTGTCTATTGTTGCTTCGCTTTTAATTTCTGCGATCCGGAACGTAGTCTTCTCTTTGCTCTTTGAAACTTACTTATTTTGTGTGTGCGTTTGTGTCTCCCTTTAAGGTGTTGTCTATTTCCAAATTCAAAGAGGCATTCAATGGTTAAAGTTGTGCGGATGTATTACTGTTGGAAATGTATTTAATTTCTCCGATTTTCGACATGCTTTGACAACTTCATTTTTCCACGATCGGTTTTCCCTAGCATGGTGTGTATGTTGGTGTAATGTCGAACATTAACTTAATCGGATCTTCTACAATGGGCGTTGGGGTTTGCAATGCTATTTTGCGGCCATTGTCGTTTGAGGTGTTGGCAATAAAGCTTGATTAGCAGTGTCCGGCATCGTATGATTCGTTATAATGTAATTTGTTCTGTTTATAGATATTGAAACTACTTTTCTAATTAACAAGCTTTTTTTTATAGCTACTTATTTAGTTGAGTCTCGTAGACTTAATAAAAACAAGCGTCGATCGGTACTTTGAATGAAGGAAACCGCGTGTCACCTAATGAGATTTCAATTATTTCATCTAGTTTGTGCTAATAAATCGAATCGTTTGAATGTTAAACCGATCATTATTGCTTTGAATTCTTTATATTTTACTTCTTAATTACAACTTGATAAATTTCACATATAAGATTTAAACTTGCAATCCTTTCTAATTTTCCAATGGTATACATATATAGTCACCGCTCTATAGACCACAGCGTAAAAACCAGATCAACACGTAATAATATCTTCCGGATGTGCGTTGGGCTCTTATTTCATTGTGTGGCATAGGAAACGTTTTCCATGCGAAGTCCCTTTTTTAACATCGCTACCAACTGTTCTGTCTCTGGAGGTGCATTTAAGATTAATTTCATCACCGCCAGGTTTACCCATGGTGGAAAATTTAAATCACATTGTCCTACCGTCCTGGGCTCGCGCACAGTGTAGGGGAGAAATAGTAAATAACACAAAGAGGTAAAAAAGCGTTCTTAATACCCTCCGTTTCATTGAAATCGTTTCTTGTGGCGTTTACTTGAAAAAAACACGTGAGCTCGCTTTCCCTTTTCACGATCCGCCTGAAGGAACAACCATAACTTCCCATCCAGGATAGGGGTTGCGCAGTGCGCAAGGACGCGAAAACTCGAACCCCGCCGCGTATGATGTCCTTTTGTGTCACGGTGGGTTTGTGCGCGCACCCTCCGCGCAGTATAATTGTATTGCGTATGCGCAAGTTGGGCTACATGTTTGCACGTGTTCTATCGTGCGTATTCTCTTGATTGGACTGGAAAAAACGTCTTCCAGGACACTAGAAGATCCCCTCGGATTATTTATTTCACTCCTAGCTTGTGCTTAGCTTGGTGAGGGTTTTTGTTCGTTCTATACCATAAGACAAGACTGTTTTTTTTTTCGCTCCTTCGGGGTCGTTTGCAAGCGTCTTTATCCTGCTGCCATGTGCGTCGTTTTTTGAATGTTGTATTGAACGCATTGAAAGTACGCGTGCTAGTCGTCCTTCTTACTCCTTGGCGTTTGCACAATGCTTTTGGCAAGAAGGTATTCCCCGCTCATGAATGCCACTTTTCCGATCATTCATCCGCAGAAAGATAAGTTTGCGTGTGCGCATTTGTCCTTGGTGCAGGTAAACATGCTTGCACCGGAGAAGGATGCTCACCCTAAGAAGCTCTACCTTGTGAATAGCGGGAAAAAGGATATTTTTTACAGTTAAATTTGTGTATTCTCTTCATCCTAGCTACATACACAATTTTGCGAACGAAGTACGTACAGCCTGGAAGGGTGGATTAGCAATCAATAGATTTTTTTAAACAATTGTATGCACTGTGTATCTAAGCTTCTTTATTATGGCCAACCATTTAAGGGCAGGACCGAAAAGTTGGTGCGATTTTTGTACAGTTTGGTTTGCGAGCATTACTATGCAAGGGAACGGAAATTATTCAAACCGGTATAAGTAAGAGTGTGTGTCACCAAAGAAAAGGAGGGTGACGGCTTGTAATTCTAATTCCTTTACGTCCTTGCTGCCCGTCTACCTGCCCCGTCACAGGACGTCCGCAACGATATGAAGAGAACATAAAAAGAAGGGACGCTTATGTTTTGATTCGAGCAGCTCGGAATCCGTTTGCGGGACAACCCGTTTTGGCATACGGGGCAAACGAGCACAAACTCGTTGGAACATGATACTGGTCGTCCGGCGCAAAGTTATGTTGTTGATTTGAGCTTCTTCTTCGTAGATGCGCCGTTGATGCTGGTTGTTTGCGACGAATGTTTGCGAATGGGTAGTATGAGTTGGCAGGAGATTTAAACGCTTCTTGTTCCGTTAGAAATTTATGTCTCAACCACGAATCTGTGCGTTTGTGTGCGTGTATGTGTGAGAAGAAAAACAAAGCTAGAAAAAAGAAAACTAGATACAGGTTTCGAAATTTAAAAAGGCAAGAAGATCATTGACGTATCGCTGAATCATTTTTGTTAACTTTTTGGAAGCCATTTAATTTTGAAAATATTAGCGTGAATCGTTGGTTATCGGTTTTTGTATCATTCTTCCATAATGTAAGTAAGAGCTCCTCAGAAAATAGTAAATAACCAGGACAATTAACTATTCGTAGAGATTATACATTAAAATCCCATGTTCAAAAGATCCTAAACGACCGAACTGATGGTCAAACTACTGCTTCAAATTAAATGTTATGTTCATTTTATGTACTAAATCCTTGAATTATGAGTTCAATTTGAATTCAATTTGAACATTAATAAATATTTTTTATGTTAGATATTTTATATCTATTTTTGTTGATACATATCTATAGTTCTCTGAGTCAAACCCCTTACTACAGATGAGAATCCGGATCTTCGTCTTTCAAGATTACTGTTTAAAAATGATCATTCTTACGTACCACTTTGTGTGGAAATAATAATAAAATAATTATAATAATAATAACCAATAATTATGTAAATTATACAAAATATTATGTTTCAATTTATCTAATATAATCTCGTTTTCCTTTTAGGTGAACGTCCGTATCAATGCGACTATCCTGGATGCAAGCGTGCCTTTACGCAGAGTGGTCAGTTGAAGACGCACCAACGACTTCATACCGGCGAGCGGCCCTTCATCTGCTCGGTCGCACACTGCCAGATGCGATTTACGCACGCCAATCGCCACTGCCCGGATCATCCGTTCGAGACGCTTAAACGCTGTGACGACTTTGTTATACAGGCACTGCCCGAACAGAACACAGAGGTACTTAAATGGCTGGAGAAGTATCGTGCCGAGCGGGAAGATCGTACACCAACACGTAAGACTCCCATCAAACGTAGTAACTCGCCCGACGGAGGAAGCGGTTCGGAGAATGGGAATGGAGGTGCTGGCAGTACAGTGCAAAATGAAAACGAAAACCGTCGGCCAGATTTGACACAGCGCACCATTACCAACAACGAGAACCATCTTCCACTAGGCGTTAATGGTAGCGTTAATGGCGTATCTGGAGGGGCTTCCATCGGCAATGCCGGACTCGGCAACAATCATCAACTCCTGTCCTCACCGGTTACACCAAACAATTCGTACAAATCAATCCGTAAGGGGCTAATGGACATGAACGCCTGTATGGGGCTAACGAGCCCAGTAACGACAAAGGCGAAAAATTCACTGCCAAAGTTGATTCAGTGGCAGGAACCCACCACCCAGTGGCTGGAGGAGAATGAATCTGGCGACGAATGTTGCGCACCGTCGAAACAGTCTACGTTCAATCCGAAGAAGAAGTGGCTGCGTGACGCCTGGCAGGAGGATCTCGCTAAGCCACTGGAACCAAATCTGATCTCGCCGAAGCTATTCGCGTCTACGACATCCACGATGGCACTGAAGCAGCAACTGCACCAGGAAAGTGTCACCACAATCTCCCCATCAAAAAGGCAGCTTCTCGGTGTGACGGGACACAATAAGCCATTGCCACGAATGGAAGGAATCGGAAATAGTAATAGCATACCTATGCCGGTCGTTACGAGTGTTGCACCAATAGCGCCACCACCACCACCACCCACTCCGCTCAATCCAAATCAAACCCGACCAACGGTGTTAATGGTAGCGAGTAAGGATAGTGCTCGGCCACTTTCCGTGAAACCAGCAGCAGAACTGATAGCTAACGAGATCACCACAAACTGTAACGGTTTGTCACCAAAACCGGAGGAAAACAATCGCAAGCTACAAGGGGCCTTAGCTTTAATGCAACTCGCGGCAAAGGATGCTTTCCTGCGAGATTCTTTTGATGTGCCGAACGTATCGGAAACTCTGTTAGGCACTGAATCCACTCTTCTGGGCAACGGTGTAACAACGTTGTCTTCCCCAGTGGAGTTGACGAATAGCAGCAGTACCTTGGTAGTGAACGCATTCACCCCGACGGAAGCAAATGTACTAGAAAAGTGTCCTTAAAACAGAAGAAAAGCAACACGTTTACCGGTACGTTGTCTGCCCGAATGTTCTTGCCTTTTCCAATGCCTGGTCCGTGGATAGGGAAAAATTCTCTAAAGATAAGTTCCAAAGAAAAGAAAATTCTTCCGGACCGATGAAAAAAGTGACGGACAATAGTAAGAGAGGCTGTAAGGTTAACATAAATCACGATTTAAATGTCAGTTAACAGTTGACTTAGTGATTTTATTCGTTTTATTTTGTTTGTTAGCTAGTTAGTGGCAAATGAAAAATCAAGAACCAAAATCGGAATTTCATTCGCAAAAGCAAAATATTTTGAGCAAAATGTTATGTTTTTCTCCTCTCTTTTTTCAACACTTTAAATAATTTGGCAAGCTGCAGTGATAGTGATCATGTTGCACAAATTAAAAACTGAAAAATCGAAACCACTAAAACATATTACATTTTTATAAATTCTCATTCATAGTTTCAGTGTATAGATTTGAACAAAAAACCAATGACATTGTTTCGATTTACAACTAAATACATATAGTGTTTACACTTTTATATCTTACTCTCTTACCAAACCATTTATCCCCAGTGAGTTAGTACTTCGTCAGAACAATAACACTGCTTAATTAATGTTTCTTTCTTTTTTACTTGTGAAAAGCAATTGTGTGAAAGTGTAAACCGCGATGAATTTGCTTCTATTTAAAATGCTCTTTCATGCTCTTACAATAATGATTAAGATGTGCGATGCTTGTTTGTTCTGTCCCGGCAGAAGTGAAGAGTTATTTATTTTTATATTTTTTCTTTGATTTATAATTAATGGCTGCCTATGAGTTTTGGTAGGCACGACTTGATGTTTCAATCCAGACGTGTACAGAAATGAATTGATATAAAGCGAATAACAAACAGATTCAACAAATAGAATAGAATGATATCTTTGTAGTTTCGTGCGAAAGAATTGTGTATACTGCAACGAACGAACGTTTATCGTGTTGTAGTTGAAACTGGTGTGTAAATATTGAAGCAAGAAGCAATGTACAATAAATAAGAGTACCGAGATGAAATACATAACAATTAAATTGTGGAATTAATTCTGAAACAGCCGTAAGGAACGAAACCACACGCTCTGGAGGAATGATAGAAAGCGGTATGGAAGATAACATACATTTTATTTTTTATCTTAACTCATTGATGAACTTGACCTCATCATTCAAATGTAAACTCCATTTTCGGTTTTTAAAAAATCAGACATGACAAAACTATTTTGGTTTGCTTCGCAATGATAAAGGCATCGGCTATATAGCTAATATTTTTTATTTCGAACTGCAATCGGTGTATTTGTTTGACAAACAAAAAAAGCACAGTCGTAGCATGAATTGATAGCCAGCTCTTATACAACATGCCCCGGTGCTTGTTATTCGAATGCTGTGCCCGTTAAACGGTCATCTTACTTAGTGGGCTTTTGCCAAACGCTCGGAAACATCCTTCCAGTTGACCACGTCAAATATGGCATCGACGTAGTTGGGTCTTAGGTTTTTGTACTGCAGATAGTAAGCGTGCTCCCATACATCAATACCCAAAAGTGGAACAAGGCCTAAATGAAAGAAAAAACATAGATTTCGTGGTTGATTTGGAGCTGTATTCGCCGCCATTTTTTACCGTGACACTCACCAGTGGTAGCTTCCAAAGGATCCTGATTCGGACAAGCGGCAATCTGAAGTAGCTTCGTTTTCTTGTTGTAACCCAACCAAGCCCAACCCGAACCCTGCACGGCAACGGCGGCGGCTTTCATTTCTTTCTTGAAATTTTCCATACTTTGGAAATCGCGGTTCACTGCTTTCTGTAGTTCCGCAGACGGATCACTACGGTCGGGGGATAGATTCTTCCAGAAAATCGAGTGATTAATATGGCCACCCCCGTTGAACTTGATCGCATTACCAAGCTGAATGATCTTCGAGACATCCTGCTTGGCAACGGCATCTTGCAGCTGCTCCTCCGCTGCATTCAGATTTGTGACGTACGCATTATGATGCTTCTGGTGGTGAAGCTATGAATGGAAGGAAGCAACAACAACAACAAAACGGTAAGATGCATACAGCTTAGATTGGGGCCCATTTTGTTGGTCTCCATCTTGCGTACCTCCATGATTTCGCGACAAACGACCGGCTCGAGAGCTCCGAAATCGTACGGCAAATCTGGTAGCGTGTGCTTGCTTCGGCATCCTAGCACGGCGCTGCAATTTCTGCCAAGCAATAGAAGAGGGGAATTGTTTATAAATATACACACACAAATTCGGCTCGTTATCAACACTTTCTTCGAGCCATTTGAATGCACATCCGGGATGTAATCGTTGTGCTTTTACATAACCTCTGCCACTAAAGGAGCGCTAGTTCACAAGGGCAAGCACAAACTATGTCCAGATAGTTTACACAATTTTGTAATTCTTTTTTATCACTAGTACCTGATGAAACTTACTTAGCAGTAGAAAAGAGTACTCCACGGACAGACAGCATAATTGTTATTTTTGCGTTCTACACAGCGATACAAATAATCAATATTAAATTAATCACACACTGTTATGCTATATATTGTAACAACCTGACAAACACAACCGGCACCTTCTTGCGAGCCTGCTATTTATTTCTAATTTGTGATTATTATCTAACTGTTTTGCGTCTGTGTTTGTGTATGTTTCACGTAATTGTCACAAATGGAAAACGATGGTTTACATTGTACGGTCGAGAACTTCCCATCATCACACGACTGTTGAATGTTGAGGGTTATTTTTTTTAAATCCGTTGCTGGAAGAATTTCGTGATTGTAACTAAGACGATTCCCTCGTTTATTCATTTATTCCTTTACGTCGCGAATTGTCCAATAAGCAATGAAGGAAACAAGATCTAAGATACCTAGATAAGGAAGCACCCGAAGAATCAGGAAAATGAAAATCTTTTGTAGCTGATGGGATGTAACCAAGGGACTGAGCAAGCGCCAGAGGACATCGGATTACAGGAAATCTAAACTGCACCGCACATGGACCGAGGAGGTAGACCTTGGTAGGCCTAAGTTTGTTGACAGTGCAACTAGTGAGCCATGCTATTGTAATACTAATACATCGTATTTAGCCGATCAGCTCAGTAGTCGATCAAGGACAGACTATTCGATTACGTGGTACAATTAAGTTTAGGAAGCCAGCATGACTGTTACGCCAAAAATGAACAATGAATTGGTCGAAGACACCGCTAGACCTAAAGCGGATCTGAACACTCCATCTGTAATCGAGTAAGTAATAGATATTTCTGATAGGTTTACGATTCTGTTTTTGCTAGCGAGGGACAAACAAACAGTAACGGATGGGTAGAAAGTTTAGAATGAAATTAGCCAGTTGAACTAGAAAGTTTCGATATTTCCAAATTGGTGAAAAATTACTCGCTAAGGTTGGTGTTACTACTGCTTGTAATCCAGGATAGAAAGTAGAGAAATCATTGCAAATCAGGACTGGGCGTTCTGTCCGAAAAATTGCAATTATTGATGTACAAAGTTTCATTGTTTTTTCACACTACCAAGTTTTCTCGCATACCTACCCAGGATCCACAGTATTTGTTAGTTCCAGGTAGAGAGTGAAGACCAGCGTCTTCAAATTTAACCAATATTTCGAAAACAAACTGAACACCAATAACTAATTATCCGTAGAGAAGTGTACATTTTATTTCACTTTTCAGTCAACGGTCAAGAGAGGCTATTCAAAGTATTAGAAGATGACTGTTATTAACACTTAACTAACTATTGCGCAAGTAGATGAATATTGCAGTGACTGCAACCATTAGATAAAAGTTATTTTTACAATACGATCTCGGTCGTATTTAAACACGCTCTGTACTACGTTGATCTACACTGTGCACAACTTAAGTTTGTCAAATGTACAAACAAATAGATAGTTTTTTTAAGGTCTCAATATCGAAATAGCCCCTAACTTCTCCCCCTTTTCTCTAAGTGATCATCACTCCCAACTGCTGCAGACAAAACTTAGCAGCTGTTGCTTTTGCTTCTTTTTTGGTGTTGTTCGCGATCGCTGGCTGATACTCGAGCCCATTTACAAGCACCTTGAAGATGAAATTCTTGGCATGGCCCGGACCGCTTTCGTGTACCAGCTCGTACATGGGTAGATTCCACTTGTGCTTTGTCGTGTACTCGCACAGTATCGATACGGGATGCTTACCGTCAGTGTTGATCTTTAAGTTCGCAAATGGAGCTCGACTATTGCGACGTGAAAACGGTGGCATGGGATAGGGCTGATGTGATCTTTGTTTATTGTCACCTTCACCAAGTCCTCGCTTATCCAACTTCACATCTAGCAGCAAGGGCTGCAGGGAACCATTTTTCTCTTTGCCCAAACCTTCACCCGGCTGCCATCCCATCTTTTGCAGCAAATGCATTCCCATACCGCCAGTTACTGGGGCCGACTGTTTCATCATGTCGCGGGTAGCCCAGGGCTGGTAGCCTTCTGCCAGCTCCCGCTGGCTGAGACAGCTCACACCGGTCGAGCCGAGGAACTGTCCCGGCATAGCCTTGGATGAAGCCCACGTCGACATGTCCTTCTGCGTGTTGTACAGCATCTGTCGTGCATCCGAGTCGGTCGGATTTTCCTGCAGTCGGCGCATTGCATTCAACCGTTGGCTAACGATTTGCGATACATCGATGATGGCTGCGTCTGACTGAGTATTGAATACGTTATCCGGTCCTGGTCCTTGGTGCGGGTGTGGATGTGAGCCTCCAGGTCCTCCGGGTGGGAAAAGAGGCCTTGGTTGCTGTGGTGGTTCCTGGTGCTGCGAAGATGCTCCCATGGGATTCATGTTGGGCGGGGGTATACTTGTATCTACCGGAAGACCCATCGTTGTCTCCGGCGTCATGCTACTATTGAACGGTGGTAAATGAGAAGGTGCTGGGTGCGATGCTTGAGCCATTTGCTGATTTATCGGTGGATGGTAAGAAGATTGATAAGGTGGAATGGCATCATTTGACGGATAAGAAGTAGGAACAACTGGTGCAACTGGCATATGACTATGACCAATGTTTGGTTGCATGAGGGGAGGTATCGCCGGTTTAGGCGCAGGGACAATACTTGGCGGTGTCGAAGGAGGCGGTAGTGGTGTAGTACTTTGCTGTGGCACAAAGGTTGATGATGGTGGAAGGATAGTTTTCGGTTTCAACTTATTCCCAAAGAAACCTCCACCACCCGAGGCTCCCGATTCGGTGGCCGGTTTGGTCGATGGCGCCGCCTTTTTCGGCTCGACCGGTACCCATTCCGTTTCCGTGCCTCGATGATGCACCCCGGACGACACGGGAAATTGCATCAGCAATGCCTTTTTCTCTTCGGCTGATTTAGGCTGAATGGTAGTAGCGTTGCGGATGTTCATCACAATCGGTGCCGCTTCCTTAAGCTGAAACGGATGATGAAAAGCTTTACTTGCACCATCCGCATCGTGATCGCTCTCGTCCGATGACACGCTAGACAGATCGTTTGCATTGTCCTTGTGGGAAATTTTCTTGCAAAATGCGGTCAGCTCCTCGATGCTCTTTCCGCTGGCATGCATTTTTGAGATTAGTTTTGCTTTCGACTCCCCGTCAAGGTTCTGCGCACCGGGTAGTGTTCCCTTCTTGAGCATACTGATGGCATTTTTACGGGCAATTTCCAACAGCTTCTGCTTGTCAATCTGCTCCTTTGACCGTGATCGGGAGCGGGAACGTGAGCGAGACCGAGAGTGGGATCGCGACAAAGTATTTGAGCGGTGCCTTCGAACGCGATCTTCGCTGTGTCGGTGTCGTTTCCGATCGTGCCTTTTCCGGTCATCTTCTTCCTCGAACCCAGCATAGAAGGAATTGTACTTCTTTTCATAGAAATCGTAATATTTTCCTCCTTTCCGGTTTTCCTCGTCCTCCGATAGCGAAAAGTCGGTCTCAGAAGTCTTGCGCTTGCGCAGCTCGTTCCGTGATGATTTATACGATGGTTTATCCCGTTCGTGATGTCGTTCATGATGGTGATGTTCCGTCGGATGAGTTGAACTAGTCGCTATCTCCCTAAAAATGGCGCTATCCTTCAAGCTTTTGATCTGTATTTTTCCCTTCAGCGGAGGTTTTGTTTCCTCAGGCCTTTCATACATAGCTTTACCATCTTCCTTCCACTTTCCATCGTCGCGTGGTTTGGTCAGTTTCTCCGCATCATCCAACGGTTCCTGCTTGACCGTCACAAGCAACGTTTCGTCCGGTGTACGATGTTTACTTCGTTTGTGCTTACGGTCGCGATCCTTTTCCTTCTTAACTTTCTTCTTTTTCACCCGTTTCTCACCATCGTCCACCGCCGCTTCGGGATCGATTGGTTCCTCGTTCGTCCCTTCGCTTTCACTACCCCTTTTCTTTTTGTTTTTCTTTTTGTGTTTGTGTTTTTTCTTTTTCTTTTCTAGCTCCACCGCATCATTGGAATCATCTTCGATGATTTCCGGCGGGGCTGCGTTGAACACCCGGAACAGTTCGGTAAGAATTTCGTTGGACGATTTCAGCGGTTCGATCGCGGGCTTCACGTCCACATTTTCCGACCCCTTCTCAGTGTTGCTGTTGCTGCTACTTGTGATTGTAGTGGAGAAAATGTTTTTCAGATTAACGTCGATCGACAGCTTGTCCACCGTTTCCGATTTACTCGAATCCTCGTAACTAGTCGTCTTCTCCTGTTTGATCTTAATGTTCAGCGGAAAAATGTCCTGTGTTTTGTCACCCTTCTGCTGCTTGTCTTGCTTATCATTGGATGCACTCATGTTTGTTTATCGTCTCGATTTTTGGCCACACATTCGAATATTTCAGGAATACGTAGGGCATTGGTTGTAATCCATTTAGATAAATTGATTTCACTCAAACGCCTAAAAACTTTTCGCAAAACAATGCAGAGCTTGTTGTTTTCGTTGAGACAACTTTTGACAATACGCAAAACGTTGACAGAAAGCTCTCGGAAATTGTCACTGTGGCAACAGCAACGGACATTCTAAATTTGATTTTTTAAATCTACCACAATATTGTTAACAGATTTAACCAGAAACAAACATGTGAATAATGCTTGAGTGATATCAATTTGAGATTTCTTTTAAGGGAATTCATGCTAAAAATCATGTTAAAATAATTCAAATGCATGTTCTTAAATACAATCGTGGATGACAATTATAAAAATTGTTTTTTTTTTGTCTACGTCTTTCATGTTGCAATAAGGAGTCATTGAACCGTTTCGTATGAGTTCATGTTAACTGAATACGATACTTTAACACAAATATTTCTCAAAAATTAATATTTGTGAAAATTGTAAAATATTTTGACATTAGGTGTTTGTTTGGATTTTATTCGATTTTATTCGTAATGTCTGTTCCTAGTCTACGCGCAACACAAATATTTTTTATCTCACAAATCGCACTTAAACAAGACATAGTGCCAGTTGCCTGAAAGTCAACGTAAGAGCATAAACATGTAATATTATTGTTTTGCATTTATTTCTTCCCTCAGCTTTCCTCTTTTCCCTGGTGCAGGTGGTTTTTAGCGTTTTTTTTATCCCAAACTTGCTGCCACAGGGAAAACGCACAGGGTCGAAGGAAAAATCGAACTTTTCCCTTACTCACTGTCGTCACGCCTACGGTAGTGGAAAACCGTATTAAGAGTGCCATCGTTCCAGACTAATACTGTTTCCGTGTGTGTAAATTTCGGGTTCGTATGTGTGCCGGATTGTGAGATCTTCTTGTGCTGTAGAAAGGGTGGAGTTATTAATCTGTTGTGGAAGGATTCATACAGCTGATTGCTAAAGGTGTAAAGCTTTTCCTTGTCCAGGTAAGTGGTCTTGTGATGGATGGATTGTGGTTGCAATGTGCAAATCTGGATGAAGTGAACAGTGTTTAGACGATGCACAAAACCTAAAAAGTTGCAATTGGCCAAAGATAAAATTGAAGATGCATACGGAGTTACTCGAACAAGCCCGCGTACAGTTTGATCCTGATTTATTCAAATTTTTTGATTTTTTTTTAAAGGTTGTTTAAACTTTGAAAGGTACTAAGCTGTAGTTGTGCATGCAATGCATTGATGCAGTTCTTTCGCGACAGAAATGCTACCTCACTTCATCCTTATTGCGCAAGGACCCTCGATAGCCCTATATGTATATTGTTACATAATGTGGCTCCGGATGGTTGCTAATTTACGATGCACGGGTAGCGGTTTGTCGCTACCCTGGACCTGGTGGTCCAAAGTTTGGATCACTCCAATGGGTTGGATATTGTTCGATTCGTGCCAAAATCTTGCTGACGGATCGATAATTTGAATGCGTGTACATAACACCATCGACAGATGGACTTGTAACCATCGGAGGCTTTCACTTCAAGAAAGATGCTGAAACGAAGGATATCTTCACTTATTCGTTCTTGCATCTCATTTATAATTCAATCGACTTAACGATATACGCTTCGTGGTCGTCGCACCTTGAATGTTGATGAGTTGGAAATGGCCCATCCGAATTATTCATGATTTAAGTTACGAGAATACTAAACAAAGAACTGAATGATAAAATTGCATCGGAAATAAATATTATTTTTCGCATAAAAAAAACTGCAATAAGTCCATTGATAGTCAAACTCTGTTTTTCTTATCTTGCTGAAATCGTTATTGTTTATCCCTGGTTATACGCTTTGGACATTTTCTGGCCACCAAAGTAAAGCCCAGAACGTGACCAATTATGACGCAAACTTATCTGCGTGATACAATCAACACAGACACGAAGAAATTTGAATACAGCATGACTCTATTAGCTCTATTGCTACTGAGTTGTTCTTCCTCGAACGTCCTTTCCTTGTTGCCACCTGAACAAATTTCTTAGCAAAACGACATTCTTATGTTGAGATGTTTTTAGGTTGAAATGCTTCTTTCAGTAATGTATTTATTTATTTAAGTAAGCAGTTTTAAGCAGTATTGTCGACATTGTTTTTATTACAACTTGATTTAACATTATCCTTTTATCTGAAATAATTAGCCAATATAATTGTTAACATGTTCATGTAACTAGTTCATGTAACATGTTGTTAACATGTTCATGATACTGCAAGACTTCTCGTGAATAACCGTGGAAAATTCAACAGTGTTGCATTTATCATGAAGCATTTATTCATTTTTTGTTTGAATAACAATTCTACTGCTACGGCTAGTATGACTCACGGGGCAATTTTTCATTCTCAGCCGCCGAACCGGGACATTTTGGCACCAGTGAGCAGTTGTCGTCGTCTTCGCTCATCCAGACTAAATCGATAGAGGGAATGTATGTTTTTAAAATCGTTGCTTTTGCTTCCATGTCATGTACAGCATAAGGCGGAACAACATATGGAACGTTAGAATAGAATGCAATGATACAATACACAATTTTATTTTCGTTTAGTACTTTTCTACCATCCGTTGACTTTAAATTCTCAATAACTCTCTGAACCTAGAGTGCATTGGTCGCTATATCCAGGATGCACTATTTTATCCCTTCATAATCTTCCTGTTCGGCTTGATGGCTTGTCTGGCTATATATTTTACGACTACTGTTTGGAAGTTTGTGTGGTTGCCGATAGAAGAGCAAGGCAGACGTGCCTTGTTCAAACCATTATTTTTCCCTAAAACTTTGAAACGGGGGGAAAACCTTCATTACTTACCTTGGTGAGTTGTAGAGACGTGGAAAAATGTAGGATTATGAAAAGTAAATGAACGTCTAATGAAACCGGTCATTGTACGAAGAACATATAAGGTAATCGAAGTTTGAATTTGTTGTACTTCGCTTTTGTGAATTTCATTTAGTCTAGTTGTTCGAACTAGATATATGCCCAAATCTGTTAAATGAACTTCCTACAAAACTATGTTTTTTATATGCATATTAAAATGTGCCTGGTTAATCGTAAGAGACCTTATTCCTATTGGTATATTCCTATAACATTTTATTATTAAAGAATTCGCTGACCCATACTATCATTTAATTATTTAACTGTAGCACTTGTTCTGCATTTGAATTATTCTTAGGCGCAAACAAATAGCTTATCAAACAATATAATAAAATAAAAAATTAATAATCCTGCAAATTATTGTGTTTTCAAATATTGTTGATTAAGATGCTTTGTTATCATGAATTTTATTCATAAATCATCTAATACCATCATCGTCATATCAAGCATTAGCACGTCTAGGTTCCAATCCCGAATCGAAAGGAATGTGATAATTTTATTAATGATAAATATTCATACTGCTATTACGGTAGAAATGCCACCAAATCCATTCAGCAATCGTCATATATACATGGTGAGGATTTAAAACTCACCACGGAAAGTAAGCGGTCTCAGCAGGACTTCCGGTGCGATAAATCTAATTTGCAAGGACTGTCCTACGGCAAAAGGGATTTGGCACATACGTAGATTTGATAGTTACGTACTCAGTACATTGTAGGACCCCACGGCTTGTTGGGATTAAGCATCTGAAGTACTTGATTTTAATGGATTTGTATGGCTGCGTTTGCGTAGAAAGCTTACCCTGTGTACCTTCCGCTCTGCTCGATTCTCAATGGAAAAAATACGGTAGAAGTAGTTCCAATCAAAGGGGAAACGATTGGAACTGGAAACCGTATTTTAATAGGGTTTTAGTTATCTTCTTCGGCGTTTTTCACCACAACCATACAATTTGCATTGAGGTTTGATCCTAGTTTATTGGAGGGATAGGAGAAGGTAAAGTTGCTGTATTTGGCTGGGCGGGGCTTTGTTGCGGTTTTAGCAGGATGGTTTACTGACAACAGAGGGAATTGAAAGCAAGAAGAGCTGCCTTATACTGAGCGATGGCTTACAAACATGCTATGGTTGTGGTACACTTAGTGAAACAGAGGACGTTTGCGGTTGCATGGTTCTTCGCACAAATTGTCTTAGGCGAAGGGTGAATTTGGGTTTGATTTATTTGTTTCTTACAAGAAATATCTACTTTATTTTTACTATACAATTGAAAATAATCGTTTGTAACATAAAGTTGACTGATCAAGCAAAAAGGTTTAATTTTTTTTTTCAATTTGGATGTGGAGTGCACAGTTATCTCTTTAACCAACAAAAATAAAATTAAAGCGTTTCCAATTGTGTTCAACAATTCATGGATTGGTTTTGACCGCAACTTACGAACGGGTAGATTGCAAGATTGCAATGTCGACGAAGAAGCTTTAATCAAAATCCATCTTTATAGAGCTCAATAAAAACATTTGTTTAAATACTTTCCGTGTTCCGTGTGAATTTGCATGCTTTGTGCGTATCAGTTCATTTCTGCTTCTCACGAACCGTATATAACCGTCCACTTATACAAAAAAACATGCGCATATAAAATCCTCCGTACCCAGCCTCACATGAAACGTACGGTAAGATATGTTCACATCTCTTACCACCGATCGTGACACGTCCTTTGGGAGATGAATTCAAGTTGTACGAAGCAAGTGGTTGTATATATTTCTTCTTTCTGCTCGATGCTGGAAGCTATCAACCACGGAAGCTTGCCGTTCTTCCCGCAAGGGACACATCGCGTGCCTTCGCTCGGTAGAATATGAATAATGGTTTCTGGCAAGCTCGTTGCAATTTTGTGAAAAAATTCAAGTTTTCTTCCATGGACGATTTGTTTGCGTTATATTCGCCACGGCGCACAGTATGGCATAAAATAATGCAGGAGGTTTTTTTTCTGTGTAGTAGTGCTCGTTTTTAAACCTTCCTGTGGGGTGTTGGCGCAGTTGCGCGTGTGTTGATTTTCCACAAATTTTGTTTGTGTTTTTATTTATTTATTTAATTTCCGTTCTGACGGACCTTACCTCTTTACGTATATTACCATTAACCATGGGTGGTTCATCTGATTCACTTGGAATACTGCGCGGTGTCAAAGTACGGAGTAAGTGTTTTTATTTTACACTATTCTGATTTAAGAAGCCAAAGCCTATAAGAAAACGCGACCCAAAAGAGCAGATGAGCTTTTGTGGCACCAGTGCTATGCTTTGTGTGCCGCAGGGAAATGTAATGTAAACTTCACTCGGATACCCGTTTTGCTTGCAATTCACTAAACATATCTTGTTATTTTGTTACACCGTGGTGTTGGCGTTTCGGCTTGGGAGTGGATTTGCTGTGTATGCCTAGCAATGGCGGTTTTTTTTTATGTCGGACCATTCAACCCCGGGAAAGAAAGCTATAACTGTGATATCATGCTGGCCGGTGCCGCTCCGATGGGCTTTGCTGATGCTACCGATTGGAAACCGTTGGGGAATATCAGCAGGGAAAAGTTTTATCAGATTTTTCCTTCCGATCGACCGTTTGATTTCGGTGAGGAAAACAAAACTACCAACTTTCTTGGGTGCCTTGCTGCGGGATGAGAATGTGGTGGAGCATAGAACCTTACAATGTTTTCGATTGTGGAACATAAAAAATGTGACCATATTCCTTACTGCGATGAAATTCGCGAATGAAACCTCTACGGTGGTCCTTCCTTTACCGCTACGTAGAAGGTATGGGTGCAATAAGACAAATAAAATAATACAGCCAGCAGATGTTGATCGGAAATCGAATTTTCCGCCTTCTGGGAATGGTATTGTTTGTACACGCGGGTCATGTGCAGTCAAGTTGTGGAGATTTTATTTCTTCCAACCACTGGAATGTAGGTAACGTATCCTTTTTTGTTCTGTATTTGTAAACCCTGTAGTCTTGATCGGTGAAGCCGAGCTAAGTTTGTGAACGGGTAGGAAAACGGTTACGTTTGCCAAATTAATGCGAACAAAGTTAGGGAAGAAAATGGCGGGCATGATAAACCCTACCGCGTAATCGTAACGATACGTATACGGGTACATTGTTTAAATTGTCCCTTTTTGTTTTTATAAAATAGAGTTTGTATAGGTCAACCAAGTTTATAATTTGGGTGCTTGTCTAAAAAAAAAACGTAATTTGTAAACGTTGATTATGCAAATAAAACTTGCTAAGAAAGATAGTAATCCTTTTTTGGCGAATGGTAAATTATACGGTTTCTGAACATTACAGATGCTTAAACTCAATGTATATAGCTAGATGATTTAGATTACGAGACATAATATCGATAGAATCATGAAATGCGTAACTTATTTTTAGACAATTTTCTAGTAACAAAGGATCAAAACCCCACGTTTAATGTGAAACATCAAAGTTAATTTGCCTCAGTATCGCACGTCTATTAACAATTCCAAATAAAAGCTACCTCAGAAAACTTTTTCTTCATGAGAAAACATTAAAGTTCTCGAAAGAACATTAAAACATTAAGATACCTAGAAGTCTGTTGTTTCTAATAGTCATTTTTTTGCTCATCAGTAATTCAAAAAAAAAAATCCACATCGAATTCTATAGCTCTAATTTTCGATTAACAGGTCCACATAAGTCTATTTCGTTCACTGCATTGGATTTTGGATAAAAAACGCATCTTAAAAATCCTTAAAAAGGACATAGAACCATCTTGTAGCTCGTTAACCTTGAGCCGGTTTCAGACCTTATCCGGTATTGCGTAGTAAAAGAAGACATTTCGCCACCGCTTCCTCTGATGGTATAACCTATAAAACGATATATGTCGCCCGTTTCGACATGATTTTTTTTTTAGCTCGATTCTATCCTGATCTTGGGCTCAGGTTCACGTCAAAGTTTTTCATATGTTTACCACCCATAAATTATACTAATGCTCGAAGAAGAATGCACAGTAA
>KB675957.1:0-19624 GCA_000349165.1 Anopheles christyi | reverse complement strand
AAGTCGAGTAGCTGTCAAAATATCGTGTATAAACGTAGGTCGAAAGCGTTATTCCAATATTCCATTCAGTTTAATATTTTTCACACACAGTTAAACGACCTTAATACACAATTTTAGGCAATGAGTAGTATTATTTATATTTAATTTTAATATTTTATCGAGAATTTATTAATGTTTTAGAACAATGTGACGAATGTTTTAACGGTTGCGGTGAATTTTTTTTAAAAAATCTATCTATTTAAACAAAATGACAAATGACAACTGTGAAGAAAAAATCGTCGTATCTGCGAATCGTCGTATCTCGAAGGGTTCGTAACTCGGGGGTCTCCTGTATATCAAACGATCAATGCAAATCCCTTGACCAACACCAGACCAAATATTATCTCCTTTGGTTGACTATTAGAACAATGGGGACTCACGGAAACTTGTTTGGAAATGTTTTGCATTACTGCATTGTTGTCACACATTTATTCCAAATGAGTTATTCGCTTCCATGTTAAAGATAACTGTTTGCGCAAATTTGAATTAAAAAAACAGTTTAATCGATTCTCTGCACATACGTATAGAGGATTGCATACTTTTAGGTGACCAGCCAACTCAACGAAAGAAAGTACGCAGCCAACATGTTTACCACGATGTTCAGCACGCGTCTATGAGGGAGGTAAAGCGATGTTTAGCACCAAAGGGGTGAATAAAAAGGCGTTTAATTAAAGATGATTATATTCAATATTTAATAGGATTATCAGAAACTTTGAAAGTTAAAAAAAATGTTCGAACCTACCCAACTAGAAACGAGTTTACAATTTGATTGAGCTAAACAATCAGTGACAACATCCAACAGTGTCCCATAGTTAGTTTAACATACTGTAAATGGTTTGATTATTCCCCAATCAGATTCGCCGTCGGCTGCATGTTAAATTATACATTTTCACTGCGAGCTATACATGCTGCATAAACATGAACATTTAAAATACCCTTTCGATTAGTTAACACCGGTGTTACACGTTAAACAATTTTATTACGTACAGTTTGAAACACATAAAAAAGTAGTTGAGAAAACTGGACACAATGAATAATACCGTACAATGAATTGCACATGCCCGGATCACAGTGTTTCCAGGAATGTAGTCAGTCCATCGAATTGCTCCTCCTTGGCTGAGCACGGTACAAACCGTATCCGTTGTCCGAGTTGCTCAAACTCAAAGTCAACGCTTGCCGACTTGCCCAGGAACGTGTCAGAGGATGAGCTGTTGTCGACGGATTGCAGTTGACTTCTTCTAGTCTGACGAACGATATTGCTAAAACGATGATATTAAACGTTAGCTCGTGAACTATTGGAATGTCTAAATCAGTTACCCTATGCAACTTACATTTCCTTTTCCAGCATGCTTTTGATGGCAGTTTCAGTTTTGGCCAACGTTTCGTCCTGCTTGTTGCAAAGCACGACCACTGGAATCTTGGACGTGGCCTTGTCCACTAGAACCGTGTACAGGTAGCTGCAAAAGAAGATTTTCATTCAGCGTCGACACTAGAACTTCCCCCTTGCCACTTCCATATATAAAATACTCACTCAGCCACATCTCGGATGTCTTTCTGTACCGTCACACTATCAATCATGTACACGATTGCCTTGGCAATGTTTTTATACTCGTCATAGAACTTGCCCCGCAATCGTTCGTGTCCGGGCACATCGACCATCTTCAGCTCGCGGCCCCTTTCCGTCCTGTAGCTTCCCACATTCTCCTTGATCGATGTGAATGTTTCACGTCCACCACCGAGGCACAGGTGCGTGAACAGGTATGATTTGCCCGAATCGCATAGACCGGTAAACAGTACCGCAGATCGTACAGTTTTCTTGCGTTTCCATAGGAACAGAACCACTGTGGAAAGATGGAGATGTTGTGAGATTGTGGGCCATGTGGGATGCAGGAAGGGCTCTTACCGAAAGTTAAAAGGACCACCGCTAGGGCAATAAGTACCGGTGTGTAGTCTAGTTCGCCCAGCTTTATCGAGGCACGAGCCGATGATTTTCTGTTAATTTTCTCCATCCTTTCGATGCGATGTGTGATCCGTTCAGCATCCGCTAAAAACAGAAACAGAGAGCTGCGTTTTGTTTCGTCGATGACAGTTTACGCTAACGTCATCTATTCGTGGAGAGAAATTTGACACAATCAATTTGAAGATTTGGCTGAACTGTAAAGGGTTCTGTAGAAAGTACATTAGTTTTGAGAAAATACACATAAATGCAAATGATACTGATATAAAAAAAACTAACCTTAGTTCAACCTTACCTAACATGTCCTATAAAAAATAGAAAAAAGCTTCTAAAGAGGATTTTGTGGACCAATCGTGAACGAGTTTGTTATCAGAAAATTGTAAACATGAGAACTGTCACCACCGGGCGTCAATGGAGGCCAGTGAAAACAAGTGATAAACATATGAAAAAATAGTCCTCTTTTCAATAGGGAAACTCTGTAAATTGGCCTAGATTCACGAAATAACGCCCTTTGTCTAGAAGAGCGCATCCGGTTGTTTGGAAAAGATGACTTATCCTGTTCTCACGGCGGAACTTTCGCTCAGGAGCTTTTACATTTTTAATTCTGCTTTCGGACCAAAAGAGGGCGAGGCAAGTTTTGTGTAACAGAACCTATCTGACTGAATTTCTAATCCCTTCCCGTTTTCTTCGTTGCAGGAAGAGAAGAAAGTGCTTTTCTACCATCCACAGGATACCGATATAGATACGAAAATAAAGGACGTTGGTTTAAGTGAAGCTATCATCAAATTTAGCAAGTAAGTGCACACCTCACCCGATACTGCAACGCTAGAACACGGTTCTTAACCATCTCAACTTACGCCGTAGCACCTTCACCAAAGATGACAGCGTACAGACGATGCACACGCAGAAAACGTGCCAGTTCTACTACCAGCCCGAACCCGGATACTGGATGATCATGACGCTGAATGTACCGTTCGATCGGAAGACTCGTGATTCGGGCGACTACAATGAGTACCACGGCGATACAATACACGACACCATCTATCAATCCGTGCTGCGGCAAGCCTACCGTATGTTTCGCATGTTTCACGGCACCTTCCTGGACAATCTGCAGCCGAACGAGGAGCTGGATGCACAGGCGAATTTGATCGGTAAACTCGAAGCCTTCTATCAGAGCTACATTCTGCACCTGCAGATGAAAAAGTGTGATGTCGTGGATGCGTTCGGTAGCGTACAGTATCTACCGTTGAATCAGTTGCTCTTTCTCCGGGTGCAAAACTTCATCAACATGATCGAGGCCACCTTTGCACCGATCAAGCACTGCATCTTCCTGTACAGCGACCAGGTCGTGTGGAGCGGTATAAACCCGACCGATCTGTACACGCTGTACGAGTACTTTCACAGCCCAATGTTCGATCATCTGGCACAGTCGAAACAAACGCGCCCCGCGTACGTGACCGAGAAAGGTAAAATCAAACGCTACACGCTGATGGTGTGCCGGAAGGTGCAAAACATTTCCCTCTGCCTACTGCTCGACGCCAGTGCGGTAGAGAACGAGCAGTCGCTCTATCTAGAGCTGAACGCTGTTGTAAATCCGCAGCTGACAAGCATTTCCTCGGACATTAGCCAGCATCTACAGAGTAGCGGTGATTCGAGCTATAGCTTTGGCTGTTCTGGCAGCGGTAACAAGGACGATTCGGCAACTGCACCGAAGTTCATCTTCTTCAACGAGCTTAATCTGCAGCATCGCGGCACGGTACGGTTGGGTCAAGCACAGTATCATTCCGTCACTGGCAGTGGACTTCCGAACGATGTGATGAACCTGATCGTGGATTTGTTGGACGATGTGCGAAGCAATCGATCGAGCGTGATGGACGAAACGATCGTGAAGACGCACGATGACTACTGGATTGTGAAGCGCAGCTGCAACTCGCGCCACGTGTTCATTATCCTCAACAAAAGCTCCACGCTGATCGACGTGACGGAGGAGACGAAGAAGATATTGGACCAGCATGTAAAGGGAATCTTTTTCTAATGCTTCCAGTCGGTTCGTTGTTGTTTTACCTTATATTTATACATTGCATCAAATGCGATACATGCTGTTTGATTCCATTGAAAAGAAAGTCAAAAGATAGCTAATAAAATTAAATCAATAACCAAAAGCAATAACGCCACGAGTTTGTTTATTTTTGCGTTCATTTATTTGAAGAAGATATAGCAATATTTTGCGGTCGGATTTATTCCGTTTGTCGAATGGTGATGCCAGTGATAAATAGAGGTACACATATATATCGATAAATAGTTGCCGTGTTTGTGTGCATTGTTTGTTTCTAAGGGACCCTCCTTCCAGTCCCTCTCGGCAGGAACAGCACGCCATGCGTTAGGAGCGTAAGTTTAGAAAGCTGAGAAAACATTTGATTTTGCGCTTCTGCTACTGGCAGTTTTCCTAACCGAACCTTCCGCTCATTCACTTCTCCGAAAGATGCTGCCATCAACGGTTTGGGTGTAAATAAATAGTTCTCGCTGTATACGTTAACCAACAAGCATTAGAAGAACGATCTGGATTGTTTAATAACCACATTAAGGTAAGTGGGTAAGAGGATATTTTTTAATTTAGTTTAACATGCTATTTACTGTGCTGTTTCATTCCGAATGAAAGTTGCAATACTATACCGAAACGCAGTTCAAAGTCAGTTTCTTAGTAGAAACTGGCCAGAAAAATGCGTCTCAACGTTTTCGTCCTCGTTTTTAGTTCGGTCGCTAGGTATTATACTCTGCCTGTAAAACACTTAATGGCGGAAGGTTGTGTTTGAATATGCTCACGCTCCTCTCATTCCTACTCTCGCTACACTACCACTATTCATTCAAGCGTGCTTGGTTTGGCGATTGCTTGCAAATTTATATAAATATAAAAAAATCAAAGTAAATATATAGTACTATTCGCCCGATGGCGGGGAAACATGTTCTTCTTTTTCGTTTATCGTCAAAATGCGTTTTAAAAAATAATTTGTTGCGAACATTATTAAAAAGGCGACAATACAGTGGGATACTCTGCTACAGATGCTTTCTAGCTAGCGTATCCATGTCTACGATGCCGGCGGTATACTGGGCATACTGCTTAGTTTTGGAACAATGTTCTGGTGAACTCCACGTAATCCAAAGCACCCGTAATGGGGTGTCCGGTTTTCGGGTCGTTGTACGCTTTCATGCGCTGCACGCAGTAATCCGCCATGTCTTTGGTGAGGTTCTGTAGAAACAAAGTTTAAAGTACACATTATTGGCATTTTCCTCACTATTCGAACGTATTTCCTCGGAACGCTGCGGAATACTTACGGAATAGAGTTCTTCCTTGGTGACATATGGGCGGGGACGCGGATCGGATGCGGTGATTGCGCGGAAAGCATTCTCGATCTCCTCGAAGCTTTGCACGTTCTCCGTTTCCTTCGAAATCATGAAAGCGATGTACTCCTGCAGCGACACCTGACCGTCGCGGTTCGGGTCAACCACGTTCAAAATTTCCTCGAACTCCGGATCGGGTTGACCTTCCTCCACCATTGGCAGATCGTAACCGAGGGCACGCAGGCAGGATTTGAACTCCTGGTGGTTTAGCTTGCCGCTCTTGTCCTTGTCGAAGTGCTTGAACATCATCGAGAATTCCTTGAGCGAGTCCTCCGACACGCCGGACTGGTTGCGGGCCTGTATCTGTTGCTTCAGGTTGTGCTGCATACGCATAGCCAACTGATCGAGCTGATCCCACTGCTGGGCCAATCCGACCGTCGAGTGTTCCGTGTAGCGATTGTCCAGAATCAGATGCTCTTCCAGCGTGGCACCGAGCTCCTCGATCTTCTTCAGATCGCCACGTCGAGCACGGATTTCGTTTGCCTTGTGGCAGAGGGCTTCGAACTGTTCCTCCAGCGATCCCGATCCATCCATCAGCGACGTTCTGTACACGGTAAAGGCGAATGAAGTAGTGAAAATTAATACAAACTCGTTCAAAACCAATTATATTTGGGGTGGGTCAGTCACGCCACTCTGGCAGCAAAGAGAGCATTAAAATAGTGATTGGCGTCATGTAACGAAGCAATGGAAACATTTACCATAAATCTATTTTAGAATATTGGTTTCGATATCATTTAAAGGATTGCAAATCTTAAAATATATCGTCTCAATTGAAAAAGAAAAATGCGTCTCAATGAATATCTATATTCAATTATTTTTTAATCATATCGATCGAACCAAAGCGTGTAATTTGCGTACAGCCCAAAGCAATGCTGCAATATTAGTAATATTAAGAGGGTTGCTTCAACTCTGCCTAATTAGAATGCGTGGCTGCGTCGTTAAAAACTCAAAATCCTATCCATGGTTAATAAGTCAGTGTGGGCACAACACTCGTTCGTTACCCATTTTTATCCCAGCCAAGAATGTTGTATCTTTGGTTTTCACGGCACAGAAAGTCAGGGTGTTTGGTGATGGTGGTGTTTGGATGTTGTGTATAGGGTCGGGTTTAAATGTTCAAGGAAATTGTCGACCGCAAGTTACAGAAAGAGAGAGAGAGAGTTGTGAATAGGAAATGTTGTTGAATGATTATTATCAAGATATACTAAGATGGTGTTCACGTGGGAATTGTGAAAAGAAAAGTAAACGAAAGTACATAGAATGCAACTTTGTTGTCCACGCCAGGTACGGGGGAAGATAGCGTGGTAAGGGTGGTAAAAAACGGCAAAACCAAACACCATACCTTGTCTCCGTCAGCCATTGGTGGAACAGATTGGCGTGCTTTGCAAACTCCTTGCGCAGCTTGTCGTTCTCTTCCTGACGATGCACTTCCTTCGCCAGCTCGGCATCGCGCTCCTCGATGATCTTCTGCAGATTGCGCCATGTGTCTTCCAGCGCTTCCATCGTGAACCACGTGTAGGGGTTCGGTCCGACGTTGAAGCTCTTAATCTTCTGATCCAGCGCGGCCAACGCCTGGAAGTCGACCTGTGCCGAGGAGAGGGATGCCTGGAAGGCGGCATGCGCCTCCCGCAATGCCTTGATCTCCTCGATCGAGTTACAACGCACCGGATCGGTAAGGTCCTCCTCCGCATTCTCGAACCACGAGTTGAACGCCGACGCCTTCTTGGCGAATGTCAGGTACAGATCCTCGATCTGGCGGAACTGGTCCTGCATGTTCAGCAGGCGATATTTGCGGGCTTCCGAATCGGCACGCAGCTTCTGCCAGCGCGTCAGCACATCCTCGTGGCGCTTGAGAATAGCGGCCGACTGGGCATGGTTTGCGTTGATCAGTTGATCCTTGAGGGTGGTAATGTTATGAATACCCTCATGTTCAAACGCCGAGAGACCTAAAACAGGACGATATTTTCAGTTGATATATTGCTGCACGTTATGCTCCCAAAAATAAACCAAGCTTACCTGCATCGAATGTCTCCTGCTTCGTCAGCAACGTTTGAACGGTGGACAGATCACGGCCGAACTCTTCCGACTTCACGTGATTCTCCTTGTCCGCGATCCAGCTTTCGACCACGTCCGCCTTCCACATGAACTGCAGGTAGGCAAAGTTGTCCATCAGTGCCGTCTTGCGACGGGACGCCAGTGCCTGCAAGTTCTCCAGCTTCTTGTCCAGCTGGATGCAGCGCTGCGAGATACTATCCCCATGGTGATTGTTGTTTGTTACCAACGTCTGACCATGATCGCGAATGTCCGAGCAGCGGTCGCGATGTGCCGCAAAGTCCGTTTCGAACGCATCGTGCTTCTTCATCAGGCCCTGCACGGCCGCCATCGAGTCACCGTAGTCCTCGACCGAGAGCAACTGCTGCTTCTCCGTAATCCAGGCCTCCTCCTCCTCGACCTTCGCCAGGAACTGCTGGTAGATCAGCGATTCATCCAGCTTCTGACCGCGAGTAGCCGCCAGCCCCTTCAGCTCTGTCCACGCCTGATTCAGGGCCTTCAGTCGCTGCTCGATTTCCGGTACGCCCAGGTTGGAAACATCCATCAGCTTCTCGCCCGCTTCCTGCACCGCCTGGATCGCCGGTTCGTGAGAAGCAAGCTCAGCCTCGAGACGCTTGTGCTTCTTCTTCAGATTCTGCACACCGGTCAAATCGCGTCCATAATCGTCCGAACCGACCAGGAGCTTCTTCTCCTTGATCCAGCTCTCCTCGTCCGCGATATCGCGGAAGAACTGGTGCAGCGTATTTGCCTCGTTCAGCCGAGCCTGCCGGTGGGCAGCCAGATTGCGGATGCGCTCATACCGTTCGTTGATCGACTGACGCTTCTCCTGAATGCCGGCACTATCGAACTGACCGCTCTCTACCAGCGAGTCCGCCTGGCTGTTCATATCCTTAATGCGATCCTCGTGAGCGTGAATATCCGCCTCGACCAGCTGATGCTTCTTCATCAGGTTCTGTACCGAAGCCAGATCTTTGCCTGCATCCTCCGATGTCAGCAGGCTCTCCACTTCACCCAACCAGAAGTCCAAATCCTTCACCGCCGCGATATACGTGCGCTGCTTGTTCGCTTCCTTCAGCTTCAGCGACTTCTCGGTCGTCTTCTGCGTCAGGTATTCCCACTGGTCGGCGATTTGCGTAAGGCGCTTCTGCACCGCTTCCTCCGAACCGCTGCACTGGTTGCGATCGATCAAGTTGCTACCCATTGCCAGCACGCTCGAGATACGATCAGCATTCGCTGCCAGCTCCGCTTCGAATGCCTGATGTTTCTGGTGCTTCGATTGAATGTTGGCCGGATCCTTGTAGCTTTCCTCCGTTGCCAGCTGCAGCTTCTCCGCAATCCAGTTTTCGATCTCATCTGCATCGCGCGAGAACTGCTGCAGCGTTTGCTCATCGCCCAACCGCGACCGCTTCTCGATCAGATCCTCCTTCAGATGGCGCCAGCGATCCAGCACCTCCTGCCGCTTGGCATCGATCAACCTGCCAGCGTAATGTTCCTGCGCGATCAGCTGATCGGCCAATACCTGCAGAGCGCCGATCTTCTCCTCATGCCCGTTGATCGCCTTATCGAAGTCCTCGTGCTTCTTGATCAATGCTTCCACATTGTCGCCCTTTGAGTCGACCTCTTCTGCGTTCAGGAACGCTTCGCGAGCGCTCATCCAGTTTTCGGCCTGCTCGCAATCGCGCAGATACAGCTGCAGATCTAGATTCTGGTCGAGCTGCAGACGACGGGCCGTCCAAGCACGCTCCAGCTCTTCCCGAGCCTTGGACAGGTTTTCGATCTTCTCCTGAATTTCCGGCGCCGCATAGTGGTTCGCTTGCAGCAGCTCGTTGCCGAACTGCTCGAACGCCGAGAACGTTCCAGCGCGTGCATCTACCTCCGTGCGGTGTTCCTGCAGCATGAAGAGGGGAGAACGCGTAGATTCAAGCCACACGAGCATGCAAAAATAGAGGAAACAAAATTAGTAACGTTTCACGTGCTGATTTGCGGCGCATGTCGTGAGCTTCCACCCGGCAGAATGTGAGCAAAAATGTCAGCCAAATTATGAATACCGTGAGCATAAAGTAAATGGCGATAATGATACACTATTTGTTGTCATTGTTTTAATAACCTCTCACAAGGAATGAATATTAAATATGTGAAAACCATATTAAGGACACGTTTTGAAGCGTTTTGACGACAAAAGATGATACAGCTTGCCTCTAGATGTTAGAAAAGACTAGCGCATAATGACTAACTCTTAAATTTACTTGAAAGAAGATATAAATAGTAAATAAATGCGTAATAATAATAATAAAAAAAGATAACAAAATAACGAACGCGAGAATGGGAGATGCCAGATTATATGATCCCTGTTATTGCATTATTATAGCGCGAAAATTAATTATCTATTGTGAATCTTAATGAGTGTAAACTAGAGCAGCAAGAAAAAGGAGCATTAAAACATCACAGCAGCAGCAACAGTAGTCGCAAAAAACATAGAGCGAATTGTTATCGAAAAAGTTGAACAAAATTACGTTCGCAGAATAAAACACTTTGCCAAAAAAAATAAATAAAACCTTTGTTAAAATAAAAATGTATCCTTTTTCGCTTGTCATTAAACACACATTTACATAAGGAATCATTATTGACCTTCAGGGTAAAACCATCCGGCTATAACATGAATGTTTGTGTTACGTTGCACATGATGAAATCATATTAACCCAACATGTAAGTTATTGCAAGTTTACTCTATAAAGTGATCAGAAAAATTCATATTGAAGTGATACATAAAACACTTAAATTGTAGACAAAATTTGCATGATAAAGGTTAAGCACTAATACCAAAAAAAAAAAACAATGCTGCTGTAAACACAAAAAAAAATGCGTGAGCGACTTTGGGTAAGTTTTGGTTGTGGGATAGATTTTTGTCTGCTGTACCTGCGGGATACCGCAACGAAAATCAATTTCGGCACGATGGTTCTATGAAAAAAATAAAAATGGCAGATTTGGAAAAGAATAAAAACATTTTAGTATGGGGTTGATTTGGAACTGTTCAATTTTGACCGCATGCTAAAAAAAACCCGTTTATTATAAACGATCCTTTTTTTGATTTGCTAATCTCTTTCCAATCATATTATGAAATAGTGTGAGAAAACATGAATTTTTCCGATCGTTTTATGAAAAATTAAACTGAGTCAGTGCTTAGCTGCAGCCGTGTTTCCGTGCTCTTGTTCTTGTACGGTGTACAATAAAGTTGACATAACCATTCGGACACTGTTCTCTTACAGCAATGACCACTTTTTTCAATAGCGTGATAAACGGGAATGTGGTGTCGGTTGTGTCGGGAATAATACGGTTCGTGCTGAAATGAATGCTAAAACAGGAACAAAACAACTTCACAAGGGATGTACACAAACTCAATCGAAACAGATTTTAGCGCTTTCTAAGTAACATTGAATCGCTAAATGGTTGGGACACATTGGACAAATGGAAACACACGCTTACACAAAGTGATGAATCAACAGTAAACAAGACAATAAAACTGGATAATCTGGAGGAGCTGGTAAAAAAACAAAAATAATACAAAACACACTCCGCCAAAAAACAACATCAGTCTCTTTCCCATGGAAGGCTGCTTTTTCCTGAAACTTTAAACGCCTCCTAACCGTAATCCATTTCGCTTACCTGATGACGCTCGATCAGCGCTTCCGCTCCGGTTACATCGTTCGCCAGCTCTTCCGACGTCACCAGTCCCATCATCGAGCTGATCCAGGCGGACAGATCGCGGTAGTCGCTCAGGAAGCGCTGCAGGTCGTACGAATCGAGCAACTTCTCCTTGCGCTGCTGCGCTTTCGTCACCACCTGCTGCCACTCTTCATTGATCTCCTTCTGCTTGGCGTACGTCTGCTCGGCCGTATCCGGATGCGACTGCATCAGCCGATTAGCCGTCTCATCCAACTGACGGATCTTGTCTTGCAACGCTGCCAAATCGCGCTCGAGTCCCTCATGCTTGCGCTGCAACGTTTGTACACCGCGCAGATCCTTACCGAGCTCGTCATTGTTCAACGCGTTCTCCTTCTCCGCGATCCAGTCCTTCGTTTCATCCACATCCCGATGGAACCGTTGGACTTCGTGAGCCGAACCGAGCTGGCTCGCACGTTCTTGGGTGATGGTCTGCAGCGTGGCCCATTCCTCGTTTAGCGTTTGGATTTGGGTCTTGATCTTTAATGCTGCTTCCGTTTGTCCCAGTGACGTCAGCTGGATGGCGATTTCGTTCAACTTCGCCAGCCGCACCTCGTTCGCCTTCAGGTCATCGTTGAAGTCGTCAAACTTCTTCTGCAGCACCTCGACCTCCTCCAAATCTTCCCCAACGTCCTTGATTTGTGCGTGGCTCTCCTTGTCCTTGATCCACGCTGCCAGATCAGCAGCTTCGCGCACCAGCACGTACGCCTTCACCGTCTCGTTAAGCTTGTTCTGACGCTCCCGGGCCAGTGCGAGCAGGTTGTCGTACTGGCTGTTGATTTGCGTCTGACGCTTTGCGATCGAATGTCCATCGATCAGGTTCTGCTGGCTAGCGCTTAGACCCGGGTCGATCTTCTTGATGTAGGCTGCCGGTACGAAACCTTGGCGATCGTTCACCTCCACCTTCCACCAGTCCTTGTTGTTGGAGTTCAGCAGCGTCAGCACGTCGTTCTTCTTCATCGAAACCTCGCGCGGTGACTTTTCGGTATAGTCATACAGCGCCATCACGCACTCCTTGCCGGTAATGTCGACAACCGGGGTTTCCTGCTGACGGCAGTCCTTTGCCTGCTCCTGCAGCGCCTGAATCGTATTGCCGAACGCTTCCAGATCGGAAACCAGCGCCTCATGCTTCTTCAACAACGCCTCGGACGAATCCTCGTCCTTACCGTAATCCTGATTCGAGACGATCGGTTCCTTCTCGCGCATCCACGATTCGGCTTCGTTCGCATCGGCAAAGTACTGATGGGCCTGCAGTGAATCTTCCAGATCTTGCTTGCGCTGGTTCGATTTCTCCTTCAGCGAGTTCCACTGATCCTTCAGCGCATCGAGCCGAAGCTTGATCTCTTCGCTCGAGGTCGGCTGCTCGTTCAGCATCTGCTCTCCGTTCGAGATGACGCCGGCGCATCGGTTTTCGTGGTTGTTAATTTCCGCAAGCACGGCCTGATGCTTCTTGATCAGGTTCTGCACACCGATCAGATCGCGTCCACGATTGGTCGACGCTGCGACCGGTTCCTTCTCGCGGATCCATGCAGCCTCATCCTCCAGATCGCGGAACAGCTGCTGCACCTGGAGCGAATCAAGCAGGCGCTGCTTACGGATCGCCATCGGCTCTGCCAGTGCAGCATACCGTTTCGAAAGGGCCGCCTCCTTAGCGCGAATGTTGTCCGCATCGAAGTGACCGCTCTCGACGAACTTGTTGGCAGCCACCTTGATACCCTCGATACGGTCCTGGTGCGCCATTACGTCCGCTTCCAGCAGGGCCTGCTTCTTTTGCAAGTTTTGCACACTGGTCAGATCCTTGCCGTAGTCCTCCGACAGCAACTGACCCTCGACTTCGCTCAGCCACAGCTCAATATCCTCGACGGTGCGGTTGAACTGCTGCTGCTGCGAGGCTTCCTGCAACTTGCAGCCCTTCTTATCGGATGCCCGCACGAGCGACTCCCACAGCGTCACGATTTCCTGCATCCGAGCATTCACTTTATCCGCCGCATAGTGTTCCTTTGCGGCCAAATCCTGACCCGTTGCGGTGATGTCCTCGATACGACTCTTGTTCGCCGTCAGCTCGTGCTCGAAGTTCGTGTGCTTCTGCACCTTGCCGTTTAGGTTAGTCGGATCGAGATAGCTATCGTCGGTCGCGAACTTGAGCTTCTCACTGATCCAGCCCTTGGTTTCGTCGCAGTCACGCTCAAACTGCTGTAGACCGTTCGAGTCCTCCAGCAGCTTCTGTCGCACAGAAGATTTCTCCTGCAGTGCGGAACGACGGGCAAGCAGCATAGCACGACGCTGCGCAACATCATCCGCAGCATAGTGCTGACCATCGATCAACTTCGTAGCGAACACATCCAACGCCTTAATCTTTTCCTCCTGCGCAGCCAAACTCTTCTCAAAGTCTTCGTGCTTCTTGATCAGCGCCTCCACCGAATCGAGCGAATCGCCCAGATCCTCGTTGGCCAGGAACGCTTCCTGCTTTGCCATCCACGTGTCGGCCTGCTCGGTGTCGCGGTAGAACAGCTGCAGATCCATGCACTGTTCATACAGGATGCGGCGGTCCTCCCACAAAACTAGCAGCGAGCTCTTGTCGTTCTCGAGTGCGGCCAACTTTTCCTGCACCTCGGCTGCAGCATAATGCTCGCGCTCGAGCAGCTGTCGGCCAGCCTCCGTCGTCAGCTTGAAACTGTCAACTCGGGCATCGATTTCGCCCTTATGCTCCTGGTGACGTTCGAGCAGCGCCTCCGCACCAGCCACATCCTTCGCCAGCTCGTCCGCGGAAATGATCGCCTTCATGCCATTAATCCACGACACTAGGTCGCGGAAGTCGGCGAGGAAACGATGCAAGAAGTAGGACTCGTCGAGCTTCTGCTTGCGCTCCTTGGCTTTCGCGGTCAGCGACTGCCAGTACGCAGCAATCTCTGCCTGCTTATCACGAATCTGCTCGCTGTGATCGGCATGAATGCTGCACAGGCGCCCGGCCTCGGCGCCGAGGGCGGCCACCTTGTCCTCGAGCGCCGCCAGATCACGCTCCACACCTTCGTGCTTGCGCTGCAGCGCTTGTACGCTGGCCAGATCGCGCCCGTAATCATCGGACGACAGCACAACATCCTTTTCAGCGATCCACGCAACCGTCTCATCCGCATCGCGGTTGAAACGCTGGATTTCGTGCGCCCCGAACAGCTTCTCCTCGCGCAATATGGCCAGCTGCTTCAAGCGCTGCCAGGCCTCGTTTAGTTCCTCCTTCTTGCGCGTGATCGTTTCCCGCTCCGGATGCCCACTGAGCAGCAGCTTCTCCGCCAGTTCGTTCACCTCCGTAACGCGGTACTCCTGTGACGCCATGTCCTTCTGGAACTCGTCGAACTTGCGCTGCAGCACCTCTACGTGCTCCAGATCATGACCGAATTCGTCCGCCGTCACGAACGCTTCCTTGTCCTTGATCCAAAACATTACCTCCTCGCAGTGGCGCAGGAACTGTACCAGTACCAAGGCCTGCTGCAGCTTCATGCCCTTCTCGGCCAGCCGCGACAGCAGCAGCTCCCACAGACGCTGCAGTTCCTCCAGCCGGCGATGGATCGTCTCGGACGCAAAGTGACCCTGGTTAATCATCTCCTGGCCCGTGTTGTCCAGTACCACGATCGCATTGCTGTGGGCGGAAACCTCGGCCTCGAACGCCTGGTGCTTCTGGATCTTTGCCTGCAGGTTGGTCGGATCGCGATAGCTTTCCTCGCTGGCCGCCTGCAGCTTTTCGTTAATCCAGCTTTCCAGCTCATCGGAATCACGCTTGAAGTACTGGAAACGGCGCGAATCTTCCAACTTTTCGCGTTTTTGACGCGTCTCAAGCTTGAACTCGCTGTAGCGATTCAGCACCTGATCACGACGCTCCTGAATGTCTTCGGCGCTCTCGAGAATGCGCACCTCCTTTGGGGTGAACTGCTCCATTCTCACTTGCTGTTTCTTACTTTTTTAATTCTTATATAAAAATAATTTAGACCTCTTTTAGCCTAGAAAAAAAAAAACAATAGCATTAATTCACCAATTCATTCTACCAACAATAATATGCAGTGACCGATAATTTACCCACCTCCTTTTAAAATTATGCTTTATAAGGGGAAGTCAATCAGTTTCGATACTTTTTTGTTTCGCTCGCTATTCCTTTGAGTACGGGTTTTCTTGGTTTCCTTTGAATATTATGCCTTTCTGAAAGTCCTGAAAATAGTAACAAAAATCATAAAAATAATGTTCTACTGCAAACTAAACACTAAAGGAAAACATTATAAATCACAACCGATCCGTCCGTAAAGCCGACAGTGCTAGAACAGCAAGGATATTAAAGCATAACACACGAACTTAATAAAAGCAACCACTTTAAATCTATATCAAACTTTATTTGACAGTTATGTATATAATATCTTCGTCAATAATAATAATTGATCCTGCACGTACCAACTCGTTTGATATCTTATTTTTTGTCTACTTAATCTTTTCTTCTACTTTTTCTAGTCTTTCGTCTTCAAACACACGCGTTGTTGCTCTCACTCCTTTTTCGTTCCATCTACATGCATTTTTGTGTTTTCACTATTATTATACCACTACTAGTTTTGCCTCGGCGATAAAATTAACGAGATCCTTCTCTTTGCTGAGATTTTTTTCTCCTTTTTGCTCTAGCACATCACCATCATCATCTAGCACATCTGCAAATCTGACCAATTTTACCCAATTACATTATGCTTAACAACATGTTGCTTATGTCATATACCAAACCACACACGCATCTTTTACGCTAACAAAGTGGTACAACAACATATCGTGCGCGAAACGTTTTTAGATGAATTTCAATTTCAATGTCCTTCTTGAACGTGTTTCTGTCATTGTAAAACAAGTGATAATGCGTCAATTAGTTTTCTATCTTCCTAAGCTTGTTTCCCGTTTAATGTACAGCACACACACACGCGCACACACTTGTGGTCTGGTTTTGTTTCTTCATTATTGGTAGCACTAACTAAAATATGTATATATTTTTCATAAATTGCCGTTTTCTACGTCTTGCGTCATTTTGCTTTTGCGCCTAATAAATCTGTACTGCGTGTTTTCATCAACCATTAATCTGAGTTTGATAAACGTCTTACTACATGGAAGTACTGTGACAGGGTACATAGTGGCCCTTTGCTCTACCTAAATGATACCCTCAAAAAGGTTTTATTGGTATGGTTTATTACTATTTCCCACACACCGAACACAACAGTACCTTTGGGATCAGAGGAGGTTAACCGTTCATTTGTTGTTTGTCAATGACGAGACTGGCATAGTTTTGTTTTATTTTTCAGAGTGTCTTTACAGATAAGGGAATAGAAAAATATATAGAAAAAATGCTTCAAAAACCAAACCATCGATTATAGGATTGATTTCCAATGGGCACATATACAGATACCAACAAACTGAACCAATTGGTTCATCAGCATCGAATAGATATAACAGTTATAAAACGTCTGGCCACACCGATACTGACTGGCTGGCGAGTCCGAAAGAGAGTGCATAAATATACATGTATGTAGTTTTTCTATTCTTCTCCATGCTACGCAGATTGGAGGAAGTGGGAAATGTAACACATTGGCCATTGTTCTTTGAATACATTAACATTAACAAACACACACATACACATACATGCAGACATACATCGATGCATCTGCTCTATCGACCTTCGCATCACCCAGTTGATTTAGTGAGCCACGCGGGCTTAGGGAAAGACAACGCTTGATAGGAAATGGCCCATCATGGACATAGGAGATTTCTGTTGCAAATCAAATGTTTTAAATTTAAGCCCTGTTTTAGGCTCATCTCTAGCTTCCCTTGGACTTATTTACGTGTTGATTCCTTTCTTGGGGAGTATGAATTTTCGCGAACAGTATTAAATCCAGTTACATAAACATGCAATTTTGCATTTAAAACAAACTTCTAGTTTTTTACAAGCACGTGAGTGAAACGTGTGAAATGGCGGGCTCACAACTGTATCTTCCAAACGCCGAGGTTTCTGATACGTTTTGCAACAGGCATTTCGATATGCTTGATAGTTTTGATTTTCAATTCTATATAATTAAGCATTCAGCGCGATTGTACCAATCTTTAAAGTTGCTTTTTGATCTTAACTACACCGAAATCTCCAGTACTGCCTATTGAAAGAACGATTAATAGCTAACATTAAATGTTATGAATTAATGCACAATTATAGAAAAAGTAATCAATAAACTATTTTATTTTGAAGGCAACAAATCCTGATACTATGATGATATAGAGCATCGTAAATAATGTACAAAATGAGATTTTACTTATCTTTCGCATATCGAGTATCGCATATTAAAATCTTGCAAATGCGTAAGCTATAGAAAATGGTATAAAGATAGTTCATAGAAAAAAAAGGAATATTACCAAATTAATTATGATTGATAGAGACGCAAATGCCTAATATTTCTACTCTTATAATCCATTCCCATGTTCCGATATACCGGTAAATATCTAACACGCAACCATTTCAACGCAATTGGCGTAACAGATAAACGAAAACTGATAACCTATCAACGATATTAAGACAGACTCGTGCACTGCTGTCGGGTACACTTTAGCTGCCAAATATAATTACAAAATAGTTACATCTATCCTGCCTGGGCTTTCGATTTAGCTGTCTTCTGGCGTAGCTACTTGAAGATCCCTAAAACCGTTAATACGCATTAAAAACAGGAAACAGTAGGTTAATGGCGAATGTTAAATTTTACATGCCCCTCGCACCTTTTTTCGTTTTAGTTCTCTGGAGTAGAGGTCCAACAAAGCCTACTGAGCTATCTTTCACAGAACGGAGGGTGGTTTCATCAACATTTACCACACAGTGACCAAAACCATCTTTTTCCGTAGCACGAACGCTTCACATACGATATATCTCAACCATCATCGACAACAACCAGCTTAGGTGGAGCTTTTGCGCTCTGGACAACGTGTTTGCATGATACGCGATTTGCGTACGTTCATCCCACCGACCGGTGAGTTTTCTTTATCCGGATCGTCATCCTCGAAACTGCTGCCCATGCTCGACGACTTGCCGCCTCCCGTCGTTTCGTCTTCATCCGCAGCCGCTGCTGCCGCTGCCGCTTCCAGCTGCTCGGCCGCGGTATGCAAAATGATTCCTGGATGGTGCTCGGACTGGGCGTGTATTTCATGGCTTTCGCCCGGCGTTAGGCTGGCCAGTGCCGCTAGCAGATCGTGGTTAACAAGCGGTTCTCCCTCCTCGGCCGGTTCCCAGCCGGCGGGCGGTGATGCGGGTGGCGAAATGAGGAACTGCTTTACCGGTGCGGGCGGTTTAAGGTTCGTGTTCGAGACCGGCGTCACCGGCTGCGCCAGATAGCAGTTGATGACGGACTTGCCGAACGGATACTGATGCAAACGGATGCGTGCATTTGCCGCGGCTAGTGCACTGTCATAGTTGACGCGCAACCGCCGGAAACTCTTCAGCCACTGGAAGGTGGTGTTTTCGGAGAACGTACGAAACAGCTCCTCTAGGGCGGCCTTCATCTCCTCGTCTGCGAACACCTCCGAATGAATGTTGGTCACAATGATCGAGGTCGGCAGATCATCCAACAGATCGTCGTCTGCCACCGGGTTTGACTCGTTGTCCGAGTCGTACGCACTCGGTAGGGCCGGATGTTCGTTTGGCAGCCCGTCGGTCGGATTGATGAACAGATTCTCATCGTCGGTGGGCGTTGTTGGCACCAGATCGTCCCCTCCGTCCGATTGCTGACGGGCGCCGGTAGTATTAGCCGTTGCCTGTGCCATGCTGTAAGCCTCGCCGTCCGCACAATTCCTCGATGGCACACTTGCACGCTCCGGTTGTGTGGATCGCGCCTTCCGGGTACAGGTGAATTCCGGTGGTCGAATGGGGGCGGCGGTTGACGGACCTACCTAGTGAGCATACACTTCCTCCTCGGGGTGGGTGGGAGTGTACTTAGATAGGCAGGAGTTTTGTTTGTGTGTTTGTGTGTCTGTAGTATAGCGGAGGGATTTGAACGTGTTGTCCACTCTTTCGCTCCCCCGCCCCGCTTCACTTCTGTTCTTCTTTCGTCACCGGTTCCGGTAAATTCGGCTATTATTTACATGCAGTTATTAAGAGAGTTGAAGGATAGGATTGTTTTTACATTATTGCCATATTTAGGCATATCATAAGCACCCGTGTAAACGGGAGTAGGAGAGTGATCGTACGATCCCGTGCGTACGAAAGAAGAACATAAAAGTTGGCCCATTTCGTTTTTTGGCAATTTTAACCAACCAGGAAGTGGCAGACAGAGAGAGAGAGTGAGGTAGAGAGAGAGAGAGGGACAGCGTTAGAGAAGGAGAAGAGAGAAATAGAGAGAAAATAGAGAGAGAAACACAGAGAAAGAGAAAGAGATAAAGGAGCAACGTCAGATTTTACAACATAACAACGTAATG
>KB675946.1:0-19638 GCA_000349165.1 Anopheles christyi | reverse complement strand
TAAACAACAATAAGAAAGCGTTTAATTCTACTATAGAGCGCATGAAATAATGGGTAACTCAAAACAAAACGTTAGAGTATGCCAAATATACAAAGGACAAGAAAAAGAAAGAGGTGTGCATTGAGTGAGTGAGTGTGTGTGTGAGAGAGAGATAGAGAGAGAGAGAGAGAGAGAGAGAGAGAGAGAGAGAGAGAGAGAAGTGAGATAGCGAAAGCAAGAGGTAGGCAGAAATATAGAGAAACGTGGGAATACATCAATTATTCCTTAGTAAACAAAAGCCCAATGTATATCAACAAAACACAGTTCCTTTGCTGCAAAGCTAAACAAAAAATAGTGCCAGCGCGTACTACCATATTTACTATTGTCAAGTTTTTCTTCGCCATTTTAAGAGCATCCGAGATGAAGTACCCTTCAACTGTTTCCATGCATTGGTTAGTGCTGCTTTTTTCACAATACGGAATCGTCTACACATTAGCTATTTAACGCCCGAAATTAGATAGGAGTAAGCATAAGAAAGAGCATAAGAATAAGCATGCGTGAGCAAAAGAGAGATACACTATCGAAGTTAATTTCTTTCAGATGTAAAGTTATCTATAGAATTTATTCAATAAATTCTGATTTGTCCTCCTATAGTTCCCCATCCTCTTCCTTTGTCTTTCCGTTTTATGGAGCAGGCAGGCTGAAAACTACTGGAATAACTTAAAGGATGTAAATATAAATGGATGGTTAGACAGGGTTATAATTTATTTTAGTCAAGCCAAAAATCGAGAATCGTTCGTTCTGCGCGTTTTTTTGCAACTAGGCGTATAACATTTAAGTATATCAGTGATATATTTTCATTGTTTTACACGAATCTGATTGTGTGTGCCCGTGCGTATGTGTGTAAAAAACTGGTTTGGAAAGGAAATATTGAGTATATTACTCGAAGCTAGTGTAAAATGGGGCATGGGCATTCCATGTCCATGTCTGTACAACATGATACAGAATATTCAAACAAAAGATGATTGTTTTGCGAGATTGTAAAAAAAAACACATTGTCGCAATATAAAATTCATTTACACCCGTACTAAGGTACTCACGCACTATATTTGAATATGAAAAAGGTGAAACAAGACCTGTGTGAAACAGCATTTTTGCTGTGGTTTGAATAAAAATCGTATATGAGCTGCAGTTTGTATAGTTAATTGTCATGCAAAAATATGTATATAGAAAAAACAAATGAAATTATGATGCGTAAAAATGTAGTAGTATTAGGGTAGGATAGAAGTTTGTTATACAAAGGAGATAAAATACTTCTCGAAACATTAATAGTGTACAATAAAATAATTTTTTGTCCTGCGAAGGGGGGACAGATGGACTTGAAACAATAAAAAAAAACTGCATATGTGTTTTTAATAATGTCATTTGGTACTAATTATTGTAGATGGCGTTTATTTCTACTCCTGCGACATTAGTGCTGCCATTTTATTCAATTAAATTGTTTCTGTATGTTTGTTAATCACGCTGACGTGTCACCGTACTTTGTTGCTAATGATGTTTGATATTGTTTATCTTTAAGTGCAATATTTTAAATTATGCCTGCCTTTGGGTGAAATGTTTACTGTAACAATTGCCACGAAATTTCAAACTCGAAAAAAAGGCTCATATTTTGTCACACATTTGAATTGATAATATTTAGAAGCGTAATGTGGGATTTTTTAAACTTGCTTTTGGATTAACATAAAGTTATACCGTGAAATAATGGGTTGCTTATACTCTAAATTGCATCGACATTATTGTTGTTACCAAATTCTTCTTTTGTTTTTTTAATGAATATCCCATTATGTTCAAAACTAAGGACAAAGAAGCCATGGAACAATAAAAAAAAAATATTAAGGAACCATGTTTTCAGTTACTACCTTAAATATCAACTATCCACATAATAAGGTTGCTTAAATGTTGTTACCAGTGCGTTTCTGGCTTTCCCAGAGTAAAACATAAATGATAATGTTATAACGATTCTTCCAATCCAGTCAACAAGCGAAAACATTAGTTAAAATATTAGAGAATTTTCCACTGACAAGGAAGTGGCTGAAAACATTTTCCTTATTTTTATTTCATGCAACAATTAAGCCTTCTCTGAAGTTTCATTAACACTTGATGGCTTGATATAGATGTAAAAATATAAACCCAGTTTCTAATCAATTGATCATCAATTGAATTGGTACAGTTTCTTTGGATTAGTACTATAAAAAAGTTGTTCATATTTGTTGGACATTTCTCTGTTTCATTATTCAAGGATCTTGTCTTGTGCACAAGTATGCAAGCTAATCGAATAGTAATTAATCGATCCGGTGCGATTTTACCTAAAATTCATTCCAAACTTGCTTTGAACTCTTATAATTTTGTACCATCAATTCAATTGGGCAACTACACCTGTAAAATTGTTATGGCAAATTACGGTATTAAGTGAACAACTCAGTTGGGTTCCGTCTCTCTCCTCTCTCCTCATGCCCTACGCCTAAAATTCCTCGTTGAGAGTAGTGCGACTGTAGAACGCGCGCGAATAAGCTGCCGGATTGTCTCGACCGAATAGTCCAAAACAGCCGCGTTTATACACACACCATACCGCGGAAGTTAATGGAATCGCTAAGAGAACACCGATCAGCAATCCCATAAGGAGGGTACCGTCATTTGAAGGATTGTTACCGGCTTCGTCGGGGCACCGCATGTGCGTATGTTTGTGCTCCAGATCTACCATAGACAAGCCTGCCATCTGCGGGGGACTTTTGCAGCTGTCGGAGAGTGTGAACAAAAACAGGGTAAATGTAATTATAAAGTGAAACAAAGAAAATCTGGTTATTGTTTAGTAAACAAACTAAACAACAGACTCACTTAATATTATTAAGAATCGCCGGAGTTGTTCGCTCGATGATAGGCAGCAAGGAAAGGAGCACCCACCGATTTGAGCAATCGCATGCCCATGGGTTAACGCGAATGTCGATCACATCCATTGCGTCCCATTGAACTAGCAGTTGAGCGTCGAGATACGATATGTTATTGTTGTGAAGGTATAACCGCTTGACCGGTGGCCAATCTAGTCGTTCTGGGTTATCAGTGTCATTGCGCACAAATGCATGTCCATGTAGATAGGTCAGATGTGGGTTATTTGTAATATGTACCTCTTGCAGTGCTTGTAGTCCACTGAAAGCACCGCGACCGATCACTTTCAGTTGACTCATGTAGGATAGGCTGAGAAAGCTGAGTTGTTTCAATGCTGGGAATTCGCTGTCATGTTAACAGGAACAAGAGTTAAAAAGGTGTTTAGAACATGCAATTAGTAAAGTGTCAACAACAAAGTGTAATAATACTTACGCGCCTATCACGATGGAACTTATTGGATTTTCGTCGAGACTAAGCCATGCTAATCCGGTTGCATAGGATAAAGCTTGCGGAACCTCCTGCAGTAAGTTTCCTGTTAGGTTGAGATATCGCAGACCCCGCGGTGTGTGGAAAAGATATTTCGGGATATCTTCCAGCTCCATATAGCTCAGATCGAGACTGACAAGCCGGTCAATACTTGCGATGGCGATTTCCGACTGTTGGTCTATTACTTTGAACGGATTTAGCTCAAGACTGAGCTCCTCCAGCGCTGGCAGATGTTCAAATAAATCTGGGTTTAATGAATGTAATTCGTTTGCGCCAAGATTTAACACTCGTAGCTTTGTCAATGGGAGATATTGGCTTGTCGAAAAATGTCCAGCAAACACGTCTGGATTAAGCGACTCGCTTTTGAGCGAGTTATGTGATAGATCAAGAACCTGTAGTATCGTTAAGTTAGTAAAAGAAGCTGTTTCGATCGTCGCTATCTCATTGTGGCTTAGATTCAGCAATGTTACGTTCATTGGAGGAAAGCGGGTGATTTCTTTCAAGCCAGACGATACAAGAAATACAGATTTTACGTCTAACCCACTTATGTTTAGCGATTGCCAGTCTTCTATAGAGAACGATTTAGGACCGATATCCCTACTGCTACAGTCGAAAACAGCATCATCTTTGTTGCAATTACACTTCTGGCAAAGTTTGGATGTTGTAGTACTGGGTACCACAGTGGTATTTTCAACAATGGTGGACTGAAAAGAAAAAAATGAACAATATGAACACGAACGTAGTTTCTAGTGCAATAGCAAAGAAACACATGCATTTGTGATGTTACCCATCAGAGGATCAGAGTTTATTTTGGCTTTGAGAAAAGTGTAATTGAATGCAGAAGGCTTAATCAAGGAGTTCTGAGGAGTGGTCGAGATTGCGTTTGATCCCAAGTTCCTTGAAAAACATGTTTTTGATTGTGTAGTCACTACATCTTTCAGAAAGGTAGCCGTCCGTAAGCCACGAAGTCGAACACGATTCGAACGCGGAATCATCGATTCCATTATCTTATCGATAAGCATTTCTATCAGACTAAAAGTTCTCTGCACTGATAAGAATGGAACATGACCAAAGCTACTAATACATGGCATCGTATTAGTATTAGTCAGTGGAATTGTACAAGATAGAAGGGTGACATTTGTGACCATGTATAGTATAGTTGCAAAATAATCCGAATGTATGCATCCATCTCCATCTTTTTTTTTCTTCAATCAGCACTTGTCGCAATCAATGATTGTGAACAAACGCAGGATATACGAAATATAGAAAATCATGAAATATTGTTTTAAGAAGCTTTCGATTACTTACCGCATTGACTGAGTCCGCTGCATATACAAAGTTGAAACTATCCTTCTTTAGTAAAGCACCAGTGGTAAGCATTAACACCACATTCAAGAAAAGTTTATGTCGGACTAGAATCGTCATTTTTCGCTGTGCGTATTGTCAGTAAAGCTACTTGGCTGTGACCCTTTTTTTTACATAAAGATGAAAACGACACGCCCAATCCGGAACCACTTCAAGCACCAAATTGAGAAAAAACTGCACTTAGTAACACATCGGCTCAAATGTTGAAGCCGAAAACAAGCATTCAACTTCAAACTCACCAAAAAGTTAAAGTTGATTTCACTTAAGGCTGCAGGAATTGCTCACATCAATCGTAACAATTTCGTCGCAGGTTTGATGCAGGTTTGTTTGTAACCACCAGAATAACTAGAAACACAGGTGGGCAAAATGAATGTATCCAACGCTGCGACGCTGGAAATAATGTAACACTTTACGTTGCGACGCCAAATTCGACAGCGCACCATTCCTTAGATAACGCATATACCTTACATCTCTTATAGCTTCCTTGCATGCCTGCTACCTCCGGAAATAAGTTTGTCGCTCCTAGAGTGGTTCGTGAGTCATTGTTATCTTATCAACAATTTTTATAGATAAAGTAAGCTTGGTTGATATCACTCCAAACCGCCCGATAGGATTCACTAACACAGTATTCGTATATTAGTTCATTGTTTCATGTGACTGTTAATGTCAATTTATGTGAGGAATGGTTTTATATTTGAGTAGCTAAAAAACGTAAGGTAAAATGAATGAAAATCTAATAAACTGACTGCTATCGCCACTTAAAGCACATGGCACATACACAATTAGAATGCGCGCGCTGCACGTCTTGTTGATTCAAGGCCAACCACGTTTCAACACAGCACACACACACACACACATACACACAGCCAAACAGTGTTACTAGTACGAGGTGAGTTTATTCTTCACTTGTAAACAGTATGCTTGTTACCCCATCATTTTGTTCGATTTGTTACAACGATTGGAAGTTTAATGAAGAATTATTAAGAATGATTTAATATGCTTCTGAATTGCTGTTGCTAGTTATCGAAAAACACTACCTCTTTTATTCGCAGTTCACCCGATCATTCGCGATCACAAAACAAGACTGTTGTAGGCACAAAGAAAGAGATGAAACTTCATCCCGCGCGGTGCCTCTCTTCCAATCAAAATTTTGTCAATCCCGCCAAATCGTATGACAGTTGATTAAACATATTTTTTTGTAATGTGCATATTTCGTTCAAAAACACCAAAGAATAGATTAAATGGTATTCTTAAACATATAGTCACGACCAACAAATTTATATTGAGCATTGAATAATATTGTTTTTTTTAACCTAAATTTTACGGCTAAAATGAACTGCTATAATAAAAGAAAATGAGGAAAAGTAATTGCATCAATTACATTCCACATTCCACGCATATTTTCCCAAATGTACGAGGAATAAAATGGATGAAATGATCTTCAGGGGTTTCTCTTAGATGCTTTTTATTATAGTAGTAAACATTAGTTCTAGTGTGTATTTGATATTTTATATAAAATTAAACGAACGAGTTTGAAGCGGAATTTTACTCTTTTTTTTATTTAAAAGATGTTGAAAATATCACATTAAAAAAAGGTTTACTTATGCGTATGACAGAGACTCAAATAAATAATTTTGTTTTCTTCAGGAAAACTTCAATGGCGCATTAATTGGACGGTTTCATAATTTGTTGTAAAGAATTGTGTAGCAATGCATGTTATGTAGAATGAATGACAAGAAAGCAATAAGCGAGAAGATATTTTTATTATTTCAATACTGTCATAAATCCCGATATAACATGTTGAAACGGAATTTCCATCGACTGTCTACGTTATGCGAATCCGCGATGTTTGCAGAACTGACTATGCACTCCAAAATTAAATAGATTACAGCATTGATGCTTCGAGCACGGCATAGTTAAAATAGTTACTGCCAAACAAACAGAGTTATGTAAAACAAACAAACAAACATATGTAAAATATTAAATCAACTTTGCAGCGAGTTCCGCGTTGTGCAAGTTATTTCTTATTTAAAAATAAAATAGTTTAAAGAAAGCATGATAATCCCATTGCTAATTTTAGATGTAGTAAATATTAGTTATTTTTTGTGCAAGAAGAACGGTCAGTCTTCCGATGTGTCGATATGCTTTTGAATGTTAGTTGTAAGTCCATAATGTGGTAAAATTATAAATTGCCAATTATAAAAGTGCCATCATGTTGCCCTCCAAAAACCGTATAGTACGCGGTTTATACAAAAAAAAGAAGAATATTTTTATCATCTTTATTGCGTGTAGTCAACGTTTGGATATCCTGGCAAATTATTTAGATGCTTCGAGCATTCTTTTATCTACAGAAAACGTTTTCCTGTTGTTTTGGCCTTTTGTCTGAAACATCCCGGCGATAACTCGGAAATTTATATCCATCCTAAATTGTTTATGAACAGCTATGCTGTGACGCCAAGCTATCCATTATGATTAATAGGCATATAGAAATGACGCAATGGTCAACCAAACTGGTAAGATTGGTACTGCATCCCTAGAGGTTCAATGTTACAAAATAACATAACACATTTTCTCACTGCAGAATGAATGATAGCGGATTATAGAGTTGGGAACGATTATCCATGAATCTATGAAATGAAACTAAATTAAACTGCCACTATCGCTAGCGATCGTTTGTAGCGATGGCATAAAGGATCAAAATTGTATTTTATCAAACAATTCATTATTAATAGGTGATATTATTCTATACAAACAACGCTTTCGTCAAATAGCTTTTATTTGTATTCCCCGAGTACTGAGCACCCTCAATTGATGTCGGTATTGTTTCATAGTTTTGCTTGTATGTGAGTTCCATCACCTTCTCTTTTATTGTAAGGAATTGGCACTCATCTGCGCAACTGCGATGCACAATCGAACTAAACCCGATCCTAGAAAGTTCGCCGGGAGATGTAAATAAGAAAGAAAAAAAACCTGTACAGGACAGTGCACGACGGAGCTCTCACTACACCGTTCCGAGATAATATAACAGTTCGGCGGAGACAGCGCTCGAGTTCAAACGTGCACATAGTTTTCAATAGCTCTCTTTTACAGCCAAGTGTAGAATTGCAACTTTGGCGCTTATGAAGTGCCTTTGTAAATGGTAATCAGAATGTCAAGAATAACAAATAAAAAAATGTTTGGCCTTTAAAAAAAAACAATGAAGTGATGAATTTATTCGGATAAATAAATGGAATAAAAACTTCAAAGTGGGATTTCCCTGTTGCTACTGCATTTTTCAATATAAACAAGCAAGCATATTGAATTGTATTGGAATACGGCTGCACGGAGTAACTGGTGTGAATTGTTAACGAAAAGTTAAGTATTGCTAATGTGCTAGATAACACATAAAACATCAACATATAAAACATGAAATTGAAGCTATCATTCGTGCAAGAACTGCAATCAACAATGTGCCATTTATCAAACTATCTGCAAAATATGTGATAACCGCCCACGTAGTTTAGCCAAAAAGCTTGTGCAACAACACTTAACAACAAATTTAACACTCTTATTCGTTTCCAGATGTTTTATGGCTCCTATCATTTAAGGTATGCAATACTAAATTGGTAAACGAACTAGTGAATCTTTGAATCAACTGTCTGGATGTTATATTTACATCTTCTACTTGTTGCTCTCTATCGACAATGCGAGAAAGGATGACTTCCACAACAAATATATTTGGTAATACCAAATCTTTCTGTGCGAGAACGTTTCATAATTAACCGGAACGTTTGTGTTTGATGTGCTTCCGGGGTTTCGTAATCTGACAATTTTTTCCTTAATTGGCTTTAGTACATTTAACACGTAACATCTATTGGAAAGTGTGCAAAAGTTGAAACTATTTCATAAAAACTGATTTCGTTTCGTTTATAGCGTTTATATATGATTTTTTTTTTGTATTGTCCGACTGAAGTTTTTTTAATTAATGCGAAACGACGTGCAACATAACATTAATGTTTGACTCAAAATTATGCAAATTTACTTTTATTTAGTTTAAATAGTATCAGGATGCTCTACATTGTACAGTATGGAGGAAAATGCATCGAAATAGTAGATGATTTAAATCAGTCAAGCAATCTGGTTTTGTGGGAGTAAATTACACGCCATCGTAAATGATGATCCACCATTCGCTATTAATAAATTTTATTACCGTTTATCATGCGCATGGTCACAGACAGTTTCAATGATATAGCAATTATTAGCTTCATACAATTATCTCATGCGTTATGATTAAACGAAACGAAACTCTTAAAAATTAATGAACAATAATGCATTTCCCTTTACAGATTTTACCTCCATTTTACCGCCATCATAGGAAGCATGGACGAAATTAGTAATCAACACGTAATTTCATTAAATTTCTGAGTGATCATTTCGTGCCTAATATGATAGAGCCAATAGACAGCAAAGCGCCGATTGTTCCATTGAACATTTCAATCATGACGCAAATCTATTACTATCTCAATGAATCAAACGCTCTTTCGCCGCAAAAAATCATCCCGAAAGCCATCTCAGATAGCTTAAATACAACTGAAATCAACACCAGTTCCTCGAACACGGTTCATATGAATGAATTTAGCAACGACTCGGCATATAGTTATTATAATTGCCTGGCATCAGAAGGAAACACAACTTACTTGAATGTGTCATGCGAAACCATTCTAAATTACAGCATTCCGTTGTATGGCTATTGCATTCCCATTCTTTTGCTCGTTACCCTTGCAGCCAATTCTTTGATAATCATTATTCTCAACAAAAAAAGCATGGCATCACCAACAAATTGTATACTCATGGGTGAGTTTGATATACATAATGAATTACGCAACGTAATCGAAACATTAAATATTAATTAACATTCACTTTTATAAATTCTTCTTTTATTGCCACAACTTAAAATTTGATTAAGAAAATATGTATTTCAATGTTATTCGGTATGAAGTAAGCTGTTCGCGTTGGGCACAATATTTAAACGACTGTGAACATTAACAATCCTGTCGAACCAACGAATGAGAGAAACATAAATTAACAACCAACACTTTGATTAGATTATTGTCTTTTAAATTTTCTCTTCATTGGACAATGGACCTTTTCCTATCAAAACATTCCGATATGCGTTGCTATGAAAACGACCGTTTCGAGTCAGAAAAGAAAAACATAAATATAATTATGCTATGGCTTTGCTGTGCATACAAAAGCCAATTCTATTACATTCCACCGATTTGATCTTATTGTTTTTAGAAGGAAACAAAACTACTGACGTTACTTACAACTGTTTTCAGCAATGGCTCTTTGCGACATGTTTACACTTATTTTTCCTGCGCCTGGTTTACTGTACATGTACACATTTGGAAATTATTATAGACCACTTTCACCTGTAATAGCATGCTACGTTTGGAATGCGCTCAATGAAGTGAGTATTTATTCATGAGAAAAACGGTTGTAACCTTTTGTGTGTAAATAATCATAAAATTTGGAACAATGAGATTTATTACTGTTAATCAGTAACTATACATGTGTTAACAAACTTCTGAAAGGGTGATATTTATTTTAAATTTTAGCTAATGTTGAAATGACATGTAAGGGAAACGTGTAGGCCGTTTGTACTTGACTATCTATCTCTGACTTATTGGCTTTTACCCACATCAGGAAATCAAATCCTCTATATGGGGAGTTCGCCCCATAAGGGATATATGAAAATGTGGCGGGACCATATGTTGCCAAATCGTATCAATGAACTGTCATTTCTTGTTGCGGGGATCGTTTTATTTTGCATGACAAACCAATCGATTTGTTTCGAGTGTAGTTTGTTGCCGAAACATTTGTAAAATTACCTCCAAATAGGTCTCCGTCGGCTTTAAGGACATATTTATGCAGAGATCTTTAAAAAACACAATTTCATTGACCAAGTCCTAAGAGATTTGAACGTATGAAGGGGATGATATCAGGCTGAAGCTCGTGGTCTGCCTCGTGTATTTTTTCTCCATATCATAAAAGAGATAATATACCATTTGATGTATTTACATGAATGATTTATAGTTCAGCACGATGTGTTTATTTCTATGCTATGTTTTGTTAATTAAATATTTCGCTGCACTAGGAATTCCTATCTGAAATGATGTTATCGTTATGCCTATACCGTTTTCGTTAAATTGAAGTAATAGTGCATAAAATTAATGTTTTCTTATCTTCTTAGAGTAACATAAACTACACAATTTGAGCTGAAATGTTTTTTCATTACTATAATAATAACATCATTTAATGTTTCCATAAACTGCTTTGGTCATATAATCTGGCTAGGGACAAACGATTTGATAGTATAGGATAATATAAATCTCAAATGTTTCATATTGATGCTCCACGCATCATGTTCTACGCAGCAACAAAATATTTTACGTTTCAAGGCGGTTAAATCAAATTGATTTACGGAACATAATAGCCTTTAAACAAAAATTCTTAACATGTTTATTGAAATTTTACCTAATAAAAGTTATTATTAATGTTTTTCACATTTACTATAATACAGATTCTACCCGCAATGTGCCATACTGCATCAGTATGGCTTACATTAGCATTAGCTGTGCAAAGGTAAGAATGGCAATGTCCATATATTGTACATTAGCATTGCTACTAGATGTTTAAACAGTTTATTCACTTAATCATTCTATTTCTTGCAGATACATATACGTTTGCCACGCACCCGCGGCTCGAACTTGGTGTACTATTCCTAGAGTAAAAAAATGTATAGCATATATATGTGTTGCTGCACTGTTACACCAAAGCAGTCGGTTTTTCGACAAGTATGTATTTTTACTAGTTTTTGTCAGCTTTTGTTTTTTTGTTTGTATTTTGTACTAGCTTTTTGTGTCTTTTGTTTTTTTGTTAGCTTTGTATAGTTATATTTAGTTAGTTAGTTGTTGTATTAAGGAAAGCTTGTCCGCTCAACTTTATTGATTTCTAAACAAGATTTTTTTTAACTTGCGTGTTTTTACACGAAAATGCACTGATTAAATTAAAAACCATAACTATTTGTCTACTCTTTCAGGTCATACACACTAATCACAATAGTGTGGAATGGACAGATGACAAATGTATGCCATGTCGAAACAGCGGATTGGATACACAAGTACACTAGCGAAGACTTTTATTACACGTTCTATTTTTCCTTTCGAATTTTATTCGTTCATTTGACACCCTGCGCTAGTCTCGTGGCTCTAAATGTGTTGCTTTTTAGAGCCATGAAACAAGCCCAACAGAAGAGGGAACGGCTCTTTAAGGACAACATGAAACGTGAATGTAAACGCATCCGCGATTCTAACTGTACTACTCTTATGTTAATTGTTGTAGTTACCGTTTTCTTAGTTGTAGAGATACCATTAGGCGTAATTACAGCACTTCATATTATATCGTCTCTCATGTACGAATTCCTTGATTACTATGTTGCTAACTTATTTATCTTATTTGCCAACTTTTTTTTAATAGTAAGTTATCCCATAAATTTTGCGATTTATTGCGGCATGTCGCGCCAATTTCGTGAAACTTTCAAAGGTATCTTCATTCAATCAAGTTCTAAAATTAAAATAACGAAAGAATGTGGTTCATCAAAGTATTCACTAGTCAACGGACCTAGAACATTTACAAATGAAACTGTTATTTAACTGGTTGTTTTAAAAACAATTTATATTGAAATAATTTCAAACAAAAACCGATTTTAGCAGTGTTAATGGGTGCGAAGCATGAACAAATTTTCACTTAAGGTTTTTTTTAACCTATGTATTTTACTGACGTAATTTCGTCTAAATTAATCAGATAGTTGAGTAAATTGAAGTTTCTTGAAGTGCTTTGGAAATTATTGGTTTCGCTTTTTCGTTTACTTTTAGTAACTTTAGTTTAACAAATATTTTAAGTTAATTAAAGCTTAAATAATTAAATTGATTTAGGTAATAAACCATTCCCCCTGTTTGAATCCTTGCTATCAACGTGTGGAAACTTTTATTTGCTTTTTTATTGAAAAACAGCTGCAATCCACTTATTTTTCCTTTCTTGGCGAAACGTCCTATGCGGTCATGCTGGCGTATAAAGTGCTTATGGTACTTATTAGTACCATGCAGCCGGATGGTCAGTCCTTGCTGCCGGCGGACGGTCCGAATAGAAATTGATCGGGTCCGGCCTTGTAAGAGCCGGCGCGTCTATGTCCTATTATTCCATACTGCTCGCTCCAAACGTTCCAAACTGCTCAAGACTAAGCTATATGATTCATTATTTGATCTGTTTCAACCTAACTCACTGTTTTTTTGTTTTTCTTCAAGACTGCGTTGATTGTTAGTATATGCCAACATTATTTCGACGCAAGAAAGAAAAGAATATTTACTCATTCGTTCATTTTATGTTTCTTTAGATGTGGCATGAGCAGCATATGTCCCGCGGAATGCCCTTATGTTGCCGGCAAGACAACTAATGTTTTGTTTTTGTGCGGGAAGGTAAAAACATACGGAGTTGCTCTGGTTAGAAATGCTAATTCCGTTTGCATGTACTTAGGAAGTTTTTATGATTGTTTGAAAAGAGAGCATACATAATATTAACAATAAGTGAAAAACTGGTTCAATTAGCTCATTATGTGAGCATATTTGTAAACCTCTCTTTGGAACACTGTAAAAATCCGGTCTTGCGGTATCCCCCGTTTCGTCAAAAACCATCGAAATAAAAAAAAAGTAGATTTGATAATCTAGTCTTTTTTGACCTGTAGTTGGACGTCAAAATTGGATTGTTATTTCAATGATTTAACTATGTCAATAAAACAAAAACAAATTCTTTTTTTTTCAAAAAGACGCTTGACATAGACTAAGAACATTTTGTAAATAACATCTTGTAAGTCAATCGGTCCAAAGGTGTCCGATCCGATTTGAGAACAAATGAGGATACATGAGAATGATCTAATACTTTAAATTATAGCTTATATATTTTTCAGCACAGTGAACCCAGCCAGGGGTTTTTTTTTCATAAAATGTGTACCAAAAGTAAACTAATTAGTTTCACATCTGTAATAGTGCTAGTACAAGGTTAATTTTTGCTGTCAAACTGAAATAAACTCTGTACTTTACTATTTTTTCATCGTTGTAATCAACTCATTTTCTTTTTTTTTATCTTATAATTGATAACATGGCCTACAATTGTTTCCTATATGTTTTGAATCATCCATGCTTGTTTTTTTCACACAGTTTTCAGAAACGTTTCCGGAGGAAATATCTTTTTTTTTTATTGAGCTGGAATGGAAATTTCTTGTGCTGGAAGGATTGAAGACGTAACCCACCAACTATGACATGCATGTGGATTGTAACAAATAAACCTTTCAGTTACTAACGCGAGGCGCGAAAGCCATAAAGCCCTAAGTCTGTTTAGGACGAATTTAGGAATGCGTGGTATCATAGGCCAGCATAAGGAAACATAATTTTAATCAAAATCAGCCGCATTGATACCAATACTTTGACACAGCCTGTACGGACAATCTCGTACTCTATTTTGTTTCTTTTGCGATATCTCTAGGGCACTCTACCCCACGCGGATAACTTGTTATGAAGGTAACAAGATACCTTACGGGTGAATTCTAGTATTTGGGTTTGTCCTCCACTTAGCAAAACACTAATGGATATGCGTTTCCACACATTCGCTCTTTGTATTGTCGTAGACTCAGCATTGCAGTCAAATTAATTAAATCTTTGGTAATTTGTAGATACATCGTCCAAAAGGGTTTATCGAAAACATACCGTGGGACCTTTTTCTTAACTGAATTAGGATTTGCTTGCGAATGGATTAATTATTATATGAAAACAGTTCATTTATATAGCTTTTTCCTCTCTCAAGCTTGCCGACCACTGGCCTATACATTCTACCTACATTAATATCACGTTCTGGCAACCTCGTTCAGATGGTCGCAGCACACTGTTCAACGTGAGCTGTCAATGGAGCTATCTTCAGAGGGAAATTCTGTTGACGGTTTTCCGTTTTCAAAATCAAACGAACAATTCCGAGCGCCCGGCCGGATCAGCGGCAGTGGTACTGCCGTTATTTCAAGTCATAACTGTGATATAAAGTAAAATATTGTATGAAATGTTTTTATAAACGCGCGGCTTTAGCTTTCTAATCAGTTTACTTATACTATTGCGCATTACGCTCCCCATTTCCATTGGTGCTTTTTTGATAACAGTGTACCGCGCTAACCGTAACCCTTTAACCCGCTTTGTGTTTGCTGACTTTATTTGGAAGTTTGTACCTCTTTATACCTGGAAAGAAATGGAGTCTGAAGCCTTTTTAACACCACGCAAGCTGTTCCAAAGTGCCCTAGCTCGAACGTCATCCCGAACGTCGATGGCCTCCTCGCCATCGCTAATGGCAGTGAGGACGCCGACCTCACTGTCACGAAATAGCACTAGCAGCTGTAACAACACCGCAACTAGCAATCGTTTCAATCTGCTACCTGTGCTACAAACTCCTCCTTCGCGCATTTTTAAAGGCCGCATCGTGAATCCCTTCGAACCGCATCTGGTCGAACGGTTGCATCTGCCGATGATCGGGAGCCCTTCGCTTTTCCACCGTCCGAGCACGCCGCAGAACAGCAGCATCACACAGTTTGAGTGGACAATCGATGAAGTGTCCTCGTTAGGGCCGGTAAATGTGGAACCGCACGAGACTCAGTTCATTGAAACTCCCGACCCGGTCGCGGAAGCTCGAGTGCAGGCTGCAATCAGCACCTACTTTAAGGAGCACAGCATAGTGCCCAGTCCTATCGACTGTCCTTTAAGAAACCAGAAGATCGTTCTTTCAAAGGACTCTAGTACCTCCACATCCTCTGGCAGTGGCACTGGAACCAGCAAAAGAAAAGTCCGGGATGGAATAAGCCAAACTGTGCTGTCCTTCCCACCGCATCTTCCTAAAGAGATTGAGGATGTGTTACAAAAATATCTTACCTACAACGAGGTATGGGCCACAATGGTGTTGGTAAAGGTGCTGCGGAGGTTAAAAGCAAAACTTATCTTTTACAGGACCAGCAACAGAAATATGACACCGTACTTGACGAATCCTCGGCAAGCAGCGTCGACCACGATGCACGGGATGCTTCCTTGCGACGCAAACTTTTCAACACATCCGCCGTGATCGAGGATGCGGACAGTGATGCCGGAGGGGCGAGCCGTTTCGGCAATTCGATCGATGATTTCGATCTCAGAGCCTTGAGTCCTGCTCCGGATTCGCCCGAGGTGGTGGTAGGGGGGGAGCAAGCGAGCGAACAGGACCTAAAACGATCGCGGTATTACGGTTCGCAGGAAATGTTGAATCATATTCCTGAAAGCGATGCAGATAGTTCGTTCGGTGCGCTTTCACCCATCTCGAAAAGCATAGCCAGCCCCTCACCAACGGAAGAATTCGAACTGCACCATTCGGATGCGGATGCGATTTACCGCAGTACGCCAGAACCTTCAGCGATTTTCAATAGCGACAATATGTCACCGGAGTTTAACGGTAGCCGTCACTACATGAGTGGTAAGCAGCACCATGCAGATAGAAGACGGGGAAACCAACCTAACTGTCCTTGTTGTTTACTTGCAGGTTCTATAAAACATACCGAACTGACAAACGATCTCGCCGAAGCAAATCTGTCTACGGAAGGTGAAAGAAGTCTCGCCCTATCATCCCAATCATCTGACTGCTCCCAGCCAGCGGAACACTCCACCACACCGTTGCGAGGTTATCGAAGGAAGGAAAATCGCCGAACTAATCGTAAGAATTTGTCGCAATCTTTTCTCCAAATCTCGGACAAGGATCGTTTTGAAGAGAACAATTTCACCGACAGTGCATGCGAGGTGCGTCATGTTCGCACCACGCCAATGAAACCCTTGTCACCTATAAAGGAAGTTGCTGGCTTGTCGGATAATGTTTTGCCTAGTGTAAATTTCTATCGTGCTGATAGTGGGTTCAATGAGGAAAGTCATTGTAACGAATACGCAAATGAACTGTCCGATGTTTCGATGCTTTCGGAAGACTTCTCAAATACACCGGGAAGAAAGAAGCAGGAAAAAAGCCCGGTCAATAGCTATAATAACAATTGTTCCTCTCCTTTAAGACTGTAACGTGGTACCTAACCGCCATATGACTCATATCAATGTGGAACGAAATCTTAAAGTAAGAAAAAAAAAAACGTTTAGACCAACAAGATTTAGCAAAATTTCTAATTTGATAGCTCAATTGTGTATATGGCAATAGTTAGGCAATGATTTAAACGCTATGGAAACAGCAATCGGTTCAACAAAGCGGGTGCACGCACTATACTTTATTACCGGATGAGACCATTTACGTTTAAGGAACGTTTTTAGAAAAATCAAGTTTGCTCATTTATTACGTTAATAATGCATTTTTTAACTGTACAGCACGTAAATAATAACAAAATAATTAATAAAAACAGCTTTCGTTTTTTTAAAGAAATATCGAAACTTTTTCTACATGTCCTTAATTTCCCTCCTTCGTTTCAGTGAAGTGCAACATTTCATAACACGGTTGAAATATTGCACCACCAATCGAAGGTGTCACGTTTGACAGCTTGTTTTGACAGCAGCGCCCGTGAGGAAAATATTCCGTCGCGGCTCCGTTGGGCATCGCAAAACTATTCGGATCTTTGGACAAACTTAGCAAGACTGTTTGCTTCTCTGCCCTTTCCGGAACCATCTGGTAAGTCGAAACGATCGTATAATGTTGAACGCAGTAGTCACACTTCATTCCCTATCGAAAATCAACCGTTCTTTTTCTTTCTCAACGCCTAATCTAAATTATGTAATGCTGGTTTGGGCCGGAACGTCAAACGGGACTGTGTATACAAATCGCCAACCAGGAATAAACGATGGGCCACGGTCACGGACACGGACCCCCGTACAAGGTGCCGGATGCATCCATCTACAAAGTGGCTGATGCACCCCAGCTGGCAGAAGTAGAACGCGCCCTGGCTCGCCGCGGCCTGAAGGACCCGTGGCTACGAAATGAAGTGTGGCGCTACAACGTGAAGCAGTTTTCGACCCACCGTTCGCGACTGATCACGTTCCTGTTTAAAGGATTCCCGCTCGGATTCGCTGCATTCGTTGCTACGATCGGTGTGGAGTATGCGCTCGGAGTGGACTATCATGCACATGGCGGACATGGACATGGAGACGAGAAGGGACATGGAAGCGGTCATCATTAGTGCGAGGGATTCACGAGCTAGGCGACCCAATCTCCATCGGGGTGATGTTCTTTGTTGCTATCGTGCATTAGATTTTATTTCCAAAATTCTGCCACAAGGAATAAACGAACTTGTTTTGTAGCAGAGCCAATCAAACTAGCGTGTGCCGTTCGAATGTACGAAGTAATCCTAACGGAGATATGCGCCATGCTGTGTGTGCGGGCGCGCTTTAGCTCGAAGCCCGCGGTTTCAACTCATCGTAGCACGAGCGAAGGAAGATGTACGTTTTCTTCTGTGGATTGTAGTACTCGTGTCCCTTCGACCAATCGTATCCGACGGCGTATGCGAAAATCTGTCCGTTGCTGTTGAAGCAACACTTGGTAATCGATTGGTCCAGCGTATCGGACGATTTCAGCTTCGTGCGCGCATCTTTGTCCCAGAAGCTGAACGTACCGTCCGACCCGACCGTCGCCAGCGTGCCGTGAACCGGATGGAAAGCGATGTCATTAACCGCATATATATCCTGGTAACCGGTCGATCCGTTCGAACGATGGCACTTGAACGTGAAATTATCCTTCGGGTTCAGCGGACTCACGTACTGAATGGCCACACGGCCCTCGATACTGCCAAGAGCATATCCTGTTGGTGCTTTCTTCTTGTCGCGAAACACGGACACCGTCCGATGCTGATATTTTAGCGGGCTTTCCTGCTGCTTGAACTGCGTCGGTTTGTTTTCCAGCGAGTAGATCAATACGTGCCGCCCGGCTGTTCCTACTACGGCCATCGGATAGTCTACATCCGCACAGTAGCAGCGCTCCGGCAGCTGGATCGACATCATAGGTTGCGGTGTTCGGGTGTCCCAGAATTTGAGCGTCTTGTCCCACGAGCCCGTCATCAGGCAGGTATAATTAGTTCCCTTGACCCAGTGACACGTTTTGATTGCTGCATCGTGCTGTGCCACCTGAGCCACCTGATCCGAGGCCAGATCCCAACACTTGACCTGCTTGTCCGTCGAGGCAATAAACACCTTGCTGCCATCATCTGCCCAGCAAACGTCCAGCACTGGTCCGCCCATGGTTTTGATGGACTTCGGTACCGTCTTACCCGATTGTTCCACCTCCCAGCAACGCACGCTGCAGTCCCAGCTGCCTGCGATGAGAAAATTCTGCTGCAAAGTTGCCGGACTGAACTCCATCGCGGATACCGTATCTTCCGGTGGTGAGGTGACTTCAAAGTCCTTCATCGGATTGGTCGTTGTTGTGGTCGTCGGGCTACCGAAGCCAGGATTCGCACCCAGCGTTTGTGCGCCAAACATTGTGCCGGTGGTATTTTCTTTTCAGCTGGGATCAGGTTTCTTTTTTTATCACGTAGATAATGCAAAAATTTCAGTATCAACAAATAATCACGCACCAAATGACGCTCTGCCGCTTGCTGTCAAATGTGTTTCTAGACCAAAATTACCGGCAAACTGTAGTGACATCGGTGGGATGAATTCTAACCATCTTGGCCTCTTCCCAGGCGACAAAATACATTGATACGGCCTTAACTGTCATAGCATGTTCAGCTATACCATTAGCATGAAATGAGCTGCTGAACATTAAACGGATGATGAAAATATTAAAAATATC
>KB675935.1:0-19640 GCA_000349165.1 Anopheles christyi | reverse complement strand
TGTGTGTGTGTGTGTGTTATGGCATCGTGCACCTTCTTACGAAGAGTACGCGTACGTGCATTTGAGGTTCAGTTTCTTTCCGGTAACCGCAAAAACCACAAAACCTACAGCACACAGTAAACACACAACACGACGAAAGCACCACAACCCTGCTCCATATATGTTATGTTTTACTTTGCTTCTTATTAAGTCTCTTCCATCGGCCACTCATCATCATCATCATCATGATTATCAAGGTTTGAGCAGCGTGCGTCAGAAGCGAGAAGTCAAGTCTGTGTGTAACTGCGAACTACTTATCCTGTAAGGCAGGTGGTGTGAATAGAACTATTGGGTGTCTTTACAGTGACATTAAACAGAAAGTTTGTTCACACTTTTACCATCATTACCATCAACACACTATAGTTATATAATTCCGAAGCATTTTCTGTTCATGTTTCGCCTCAGTGTGGAAGAATTCAAAAAGGCGGAGGATCGAGCCTCAGCTCGACCCGATCAAGTTTATAAGTGGGCGTTTGAGGCGCCCATCCTGATGGATGGCAGAATCAAAGAATGTCTTCATAAATTATTAACACACACATTCCACCGTAGAACGTGTTCGCAGAAGACGGTTCGGATCATCAATTCGAGGTCATGTTGAAAGATGAATGTATAATTTAGCATCGTACGGTAGCGTTTCAATCATCCTGTTTGGTGATACACGTCAACCTCTTTGTTATTTTACATACATATAAACATTTATGTTTCATTCAAGTTATGAGCTCTTATCTCACATGGATTGGTGGACCTGATTTCAATATTTTTTAGCCGTAGAATCATTTTTGAAACAAATCAACAATAATCGGTTATGGATATTTGGTGAAACAAATAATGATGCCAACCTTTGACAAAAACTAAATAAACCCGAATAACCATCATTATGGTCAAGTGAAAGACCAACAAGGAGGTGACTAGTTTTCGATTCATTTTTTTTTCTTTGTGAACTCCCTTCAAACAATACCATCATCTGGATCAATATTGAAACATTCGGTAAACAACCTAACAAGCGGTTTTACGTACCGCTTTGCTTACCTGCAATTTATGCATTCAACGCAACGTGTACACAGCGAGTATCGTGCTGCTCCAGTGTCTGAACCGCTGGATGAACTCTAGATGAGGGTGTGCTGCAGCGCAAATAACCATACTGACCTTGCCCTTGCCGTTTCGGTTGCACTAATGTGAAGCCTGCCGTGCTACCCTCACACGGTACCTCACCTAATCGCACTGCTAAGTCGAAATGCACACGATCACCTTAGATCGATCGCTGATAGCCAACGATCTTGCGGCGAAGGTGCGGCCAATTGCAAACTCGAACTAGAATCGTAAGTTTGCGGTCACACTCTGGCCACGAACGGAAGCTTACGCGTGAGATTTATGAACATTAGTCACGGTGACGATTACTTGCATGCATAATGATCGAAAACCTTCTAGTTTTGCTCACAACTGTAATAAACAATACTGGCACATGGTAGGCTGCTACTGCTCACCACGTTTGTTAGCAGCATCATAAATACGGTCAACTATCTTTCTTGATTGGATAAGCGTTACAGTGCAAACGTTACCTTTCAGATGTAATGAACAAGAGAACGAACCAAACCTTAAGCGGCCAAAAAAAACCGGCATTTGATGGTTTTTTCCCGATATTTCCAACCGCAGACACAATAATATATTCCCAAATAAAAATACCCTTTTACACGGGCCAAAGAGGCCAATTATCACCATTTTATAATAGCCATATCGGTAGAAATGGATGTCACGTTTAGGACAGGAAATAATTTCATGATCAAAATAGGTGTCTGGCATATGATCGTTCTTGGGATCGATCCGCTTAAAAAAAAAGAATAACACTAAAAATCCCGAGTGGAGAAGTCAGTGCAGAACGATTGCTACACATGTTTACATGTTCAATTATCATGCAGCTGTAAAATTTGCCCAAGCATTGACACAACGATTTAAGTGACATTTTCCAAAGTTGTCTCGTTCGGCTGCCGAAATGGAGTTAGCAGGGGATGCTCAATTTATAAGTCTATAAAGCGTGTTGAAATTACGCTGAACACTGTAGGTCGATTTTTTATTCCAATTATTTTGATCCATATTATTGCGAACCATATTTTTTACTTTCCCAATGATGGTGTGGAATTTTAAAATATCTTTTAATATCGATTGTTAGCTAATCGTAATAGTCGAACCATATCATCGGAAACATCCATCCTGAAATTTATCAACACTTTCCAAGTACTTTGCTTCTGTGAAGGATGTCGTAGTGTGTGTTGACTTTGCTAATTGAAACAGCTTTAGCATGCTCATCGGACGGACGATGTTATACAAAAACGGCCCGATAGTCCTATCCATTGGCGCGCAAGCAAACCACCCCTCTGTTCCTTCCTACTGGGGAGGTAATAGAAGAAAAAAAATGAGAGAAAAAGAACTAATGCAATAGGTAGCCAGATATGTAAATAAACAGCACGTCACACGAGCCTATATATGTTTATTTATAACTTTTATTAAAATAAAGGCAACGAAAGGGCAGGATTGCTGTTATGTTGATGTCCTACATGGGATGGGATGTTCCTACCGTTGAGTTTGGCCAGCTCTGGAACGAAGATACCCTATCATCCCTCACTCACGGCGAGATAAAGCTGATCCAAACCTAGCGGAAACTGAGCGGTATGTCGGTTCTTTACCTTCCTGCTCAACCATGCTGCCACTATACAAATGTGATGAGTGGCTAAGAAAAGCTCATGTGGAGCAGTGAAATTTTAGCTCCCATACCTTTTTTTACCAAGTGTAATGAGGCACACCACATAGTTTATGTACTGTCTCGGGGTTCGCCACACAAATGGGCTCTGTGTTAATTATGGCACAACCGCTCACTGGTAATCATTCAGCCGGCAAATATCACTCACACTCATACCTCCCATGAGTATATTCATAGCACTTTTAGGCTCTCGAGCGTGCCCTCGAAACATGTAAGGTTAAATTGCCGCACATCCTGACTGCCCGCCAGCATCCCTATTTCTTATCATGAAAACAAAAGGGCAAAAAAAAAACAGCTCGCACAGAACAATCGTTACCGCTCCGACCACGGGTGGCTCCTTGAATGAACACTTCAGGCGACCTTTTTTCTCAAAAAGAAAAAAGAAACAGAAATACTTCCTGGCCACCTCAAGTCCGCTTGAAAACCAGCTTAACCGTGAGGCAATTTGTGCCTGTGTATGTGATGCAAGGTACAAAATGAAGAAGTGGCAACAGCGCGCGCTCGCGACGTGTGCCAATCAAATATGGATACATAAAAAGTGAATTAAGCATGGTGGAATGCATCCACTGTCTGTGAAGGGATGCACCGGCGGAAATTGTAGCGTCCAATGGATTGGGCAGCACCAACAGCCACCTCCCTAACGGTAGATCGTTGAAGATGAAGGTCGTTCCATTGCTTGCTGCATGTCATTGTGTGTCTATGTGGTTCTATTCTACAACAACTCAGCTTGTCCTTGGTGGACTACTACTGGTCGCCAGTCGCCATATTCACCGTAGTTGAATTCACAAATCCCCATTCCTTTTCCCTCCGTCACAGATGTGTTGTATGTTTTGTTCTCCCAAGACTTCCTGTGCCTTATCAACAAAATGTACAACCACATCTTACCAGCATTGCAATGCACCAGCCTGGACTACCACTACCATCAGCTTTGTATCCTTTCTTTGACGAGTTTATAAAAATGTCCTGTTTTCACCCATTCCCAACTGTTCGCCACGCTTTAGCTCCCCACCACCATCTATCTTCTTTGTGGGAAAGGATGCTGGATGTCGGAGCACATTATCAATCCAACCAACATAACACACGCAGCGACAATGTTGGGATGAAGAAGGTACCACTTACCACCGTATGAAAACCGCACCGCCTTTCGAAGAGATAGCGCTTGGTGGAGCCTTTCACCGAACCGACACTTTGCAACCGTTACACCGCCACGACTCATTACCTTTCAGGATGAAGAAAGTGTAGGCAAGCTTCTTCAATTTACTTAGCAGTTTTAACACGACACTCGCATGGCTTTCATCTTCTATGTCACTACGATCTCCGATTTTGTGCGACATATTCGTAGTTGCAAAAACCGACCATGTGTTTTGCTTTTCTCGCTACGCTTTTTCATCATTGTTGTTGGGTCGGTTGCCTTTTTTTTTTGTACTGATTCTGACGATGACGCTGGTTTGCTGCTTTCAACTAAAAGGGAAGGCTGTTGGAAGGCTTCACATTCATTTGCATTCATCGATTGAATATTTTTCGCGCAGTCTTGTATTTTCGAGCTTCCTTTAGCAGAAACGAGGCTATGTGCAAACGACGGATATGTCCGTATTCGTGCCCGTACAAATTGGAGCGATTGCATCGCAATTTATTAACACAACATGGGTATGTGGAGCCCTGACGCACACGACAATGCTTGAATATGCATAAGTCAGCATCCCAGCGTTTGGTTTTGTTTGGTGGAAACTTGACAAAAAGTGGTTACGATTTATTACATTAACAAACCAACCCAATACCAAAGATATGATAGTCAATTGATTGAAATGAAATTGACCATTCTTTAACACATCTAATCATGATACTATCAATCGCGTTATCAATTTGCTTTGCCATGTATGTAGGCTAAATTTATCGTAAGCACCATGTTTTACATGATTACTCATATCCATATATACTGTCTCATGCTAAGGTAGAGTAGGGTAGGCTTGTTTGTCGTCGAAGGGTGTAAATAATTTTGCTAAAAATAATATCAACGCTCCACCAACATCATACCCTACCCATGTCAGCTCAAATATCTCCTGTGATGTTATAACCACATTTTAGGGCTATTAAACCTTCATAAATCTCGATAAGTGTAGCACGGTGGGGCAGTGGGTGAGGCGAACACACAGTCTTACCAAGGCGGAGCCATCAGGAACGACAAGTCTAATTTTGATCATGAGAACAGCGGTGAAGATTTGTTTGTGCTTTGTTAGTTTTTAGCAAAAAAGAGAAAAGAGAACAAAACCCACAGTTCAACGGCAGCAGCGAGAATGATAAACAGTGAGTGCCAAAAGGCGCACTCGGTGGATGATAAGGTCAGGTTCTGCCAGATTTTCATCGATCGAACCGGTGAAGGGCATTAAATATTTATGGACAACATTTTGCGGACTCCCTCTCGATTACCCTGGCTTGGCCCTGCCTAGTCCATTTCTCCATCTTTTATTCCATATTTTTCCCTTTTTCTCTCTCTTTTTATCTCTGACTCTCTCTATCTCTATCTCTCTCTCTCTCTCCATCTACCTTATTTAAATCGCTCTCGCTGTGCATGACCTCTGTAACACGTGGCCGGTACCAGGCGGCTCCATCGGGATTGGCAGCAGAAATCTCTGACAGATACGCACACGATGGTCGATGCTGCAGCCAGCTGTTGCGGCGTGCGCTTGTATCTCGTTCACGTGAGAGTGTTTACGTGTAAATCTCAGATGAGCAGCATACAAAATACAACCGGTTTTTTCAGTTTTTGGCACCAACCCACTCGTTACTCGGCTTCCGTCCTCTTTTCAAGCATTGCAAATTAGTTTTGCGTTAAAGAAAACATACAATAAAAATAAACTTGTACAACTCAGCGCACACAAGTCACGTAACAATCCAAATATCGTTTTAATTTGTTTCTCCCATCTTGGCATGGGAGGTTGGATATTACATATCCTACGATACGTTAAGATGAGTCAGGAAACTCTTTTCGTCGCTATTTACTTTGGGTCCGGTAAAACATGCATCTGCCCGACCAACCGGAACACGTACCAATTTCTTAAGGAAGTATCAAGGAAGTTGGAAATACGAGATATTTGTACACAGTTTACATAGAACTTTAAGAATGCCATAGATTTAGCAAATGCTTAAGGCTGGAAAAATTTGCTGTCTCGATAAATTCGAAATTGAAAGAATGGAGTTAAAGCGATGTTTTTCTTATCACACTTTTACTCTACATATGTCGGAAGTCGCAAAGATATATGTCCATTATTGTGTTAAGATATAATATATTTTTTGGGAATTTCACAATTCTTTAATATTCCTTAAACCATTTTTTGTTCACTTATTCACTGTTGTAACAACGCAACACAACTTAAATTCATCACTTACATAGGCAATACTTCAAATAACAAGAAACTCTTGACACAAGAATTTCATTCCTATCGGAATTGCAAATTGTAGTTTTCAAATCTTCCACATGCTAAGTAAAATATGACTTTAAAGAACGTGAGGCTCGATACAGTCTACGAGCGTACGGCACGAGCTCAAACGAAGACTGAACGAGCAAACTGGGAATGAGCTGAAACAAGCAAAGCTTTTCGCGCGCAATATTTTCCCAGTAGGTTTCCCTTTTAAACACACACATTCAATCGAACGTGCGCATATGAAAATTTTGCAATAGGTGTGCGAGAAATAAAATACAAAAACCCACACTTGTAATACAATATGAAGAAAATTACATTCAGCTTTAGTGACTTTGGAGCCACTCTCGCATACAACAACTAACATTATCATTCGGTCATTTACAGTGACGGGCAAATTAAAGTTACCACTTTAATATTTATAACATTTCTCCCATTTTTTCATTCAGAAAAATGTCCACACATATTTTTATTATTTTTGTACAATAATATTTATGTACTCTGTGATATTAACAACAAAACCTTAAAAAAGTCTACTTAAAGAAAAAAAAATTATTAGAAAAAAATACATTGAGAAAGAAGTGCCCTACTAAATACTCTCTACTAATTTTTTTAGGTGCTGTGGTTCTAGTTCTTCGCAGGCGTTCTCCAAGGCTTCAAAATATGTTTTTTGGCGAATCAAATTTTAGGAATTTTCGACCCGAATTAAAGAAATCTTTGGTTTTTTTCGCTGTTTGTTTTCACATTTATTTTCAAGACGTCTCTTAATGAGATTTACCTGCTAATTTTCCTGATCCTGAATTCCTGAATTGTCCCTTTGCCAGGGACAGTCCTTTTTGATTGCCCGTTCTGAACAACACGAACCTGCAATTTTAGGACTTGTAAACTAATTAGTTATGTATTGTGTTCCTATTTCACAACTAAGCCGAATAGAATAGTTCAAATATGCCAACACACATAGAAAATATATGCCAATGCATGACGTAGTACCCTCGGCTTAATACCTCAATAAATCATGCAAAAATATCAAAATAAATAGATCACAACGATAAGATTGACAAATTTTGAAGGTTAGCGCTTTTTTGTTATAGTGATTTTTTATGTTAAACGTAATTTAAGTTTACCTAAATCTCTGATTGTTTTCAAATGTTCGTATAACATATTTTTTCTCGGCCAACATGAACATGATTCGATAAAATCTATAGATTTTAATATGAGGTAAATAACTTACTTTTTTATCCCGCACTTCAACAGTTTCGCTGCTTGGCTTGCTGCAGGAGTCCCCGAAACTGCTCTCGGTCTTGCACCTTCGCCTGCCAATGAGTTATCGCGGCCTTGATGGCGGACGCCTCTACGCTATCTTGTCAAATCAATTTGTGCCTACCACAACCCCTTTGTTCTTGTGGACGACGTTAAAGGACTTTACACTCATTCGCATCTTACATATCATCAAATTTAACGTGCATTTTGTGCGAAAAACTGTGACTTCCCACTGTGACACAAAATGACGATTGCGTACCTATCGGAGAAAAGGGATAGGAAAGTCTCGAGGGAGGAGTACGGCACTGCTCGAAAAAGAGCAAGACATTTATGACAACTCGACTGATCGCTTTGCGTTGCTGGTTGTTTTGATTGAATACCGCATTGTTATTGTTTCTACGAATTTTATTAACAAAAGTTGCGGTATTTTTATAATTATGCTATTATTATAACATCCGTTTCTAGTGCAAGATGACGACCCCAAACGATACATGTGAAGTGTGCGGTCTCGATGATTTTATTTTGGAGGATGGATTTTATTATTGTACGGAATGCGGTACAAAACTGCTAAATAAATGTGAAATTGTCGATGATGAGATAAATGTAGGGATTCACACAACAATACGGCATGAAGCCGGAATAGAAAATAAAATCACTAGTTGGGAGCAGATAAATTACTTTCTGCATGGCCTTACGGAACGACTGATCGAATTGGGTGCTCCAGAGGAACTAAAGACGACGGTCCTACAGATATGGTGCGCGTACCTGAATCACGCCGAAATAGCGTTTTTTAACAAAAGGCAACAGAAGCGGCCACTGTTGTCGCTAAAAAATAAGAAATGGTACTTTTTGATAATGTTACGAAAGGATCAAATCCTTACAAACTCTAAACTATTTTATTTCTGTTTCAGGGATCTTAAATTGTTGTTCAACCGAGAGATACCAAAACGAAACAAGCGAAAAGCTAAGACGTTAGAGGGCGATATTTCTAAGCGAGTTCGAGACTTAAACCAGGATCTATTAAAAGTGGACCGAGACGCATTCACTCAAAGTCAGCATTCGGATTTAGAGTCAACAATAAGCACACTGTCTACCTCAATGCATAGTTCTTCTAACTCTGGCCAAACACCTCAAAGTTATAAATTCAACAGTCGAGCACGCAAGCGACTTGTAGAAGAATTGCATCTTACTGACGACCACATAGAATGGCACGAATTAGAAGCTCCCACGTATGCGGCTTGTCATCCCTTTCCCTATTCCGCCGGTAAGCTAAGAAGTGCACGTGATGCGGACAATTGGTCATATCTTTATCGAAAAACCGTGTTGATCGCCATAATAAGCATTGCGTTGAATCAAGTACGCAGCTCAATACAGATAGGAGATCTTATGCGATGGACAGCGGAAGGACATTTGCCGTTTCATGATTTGCGACAGTTTCTTCCGGAGGGTTTGCCTACCGATTGCTACTCCGAAACTGTGTCTCATCTTACTACAACGTTTGATGGATTCATCCGATGCCGAGTGATCTCATCGCTGATAGCAGCAGATTTACGAATAGTGCCGATTGAACCGGATCTGTCGGTTCTTTGTCGTCGTTTTCTAAGCGAATTAGCACTTCCGCTGGATTTGGCACCGTACATTATCAAAGTGATGGCGATTTCGCCCCCAATTAAGCGGAATAATGTTTATAACTACTTACCAAAGTACGAAGCTCACGCCATGAAGTACATACTGTTCGTTATGAAACTTCTATTCGGTTTAGATGATATGAATGAAACCAAACTGGATGCCACAACAGTCAAACTTAATCGGCTAATACGATCTTCTTCTAGCAGTCTGCCAAAACTGTTTGTCTGGAGTGAGTGGCAACAGTATGTGGCTATGCGAAGCATCATACTGGAACAATTGCATTATCCAACAAACCACCTGCGTACTCAATCGATCGTAAACCGTCCCATAGAAAATGATCTTTTTCTACACTTTTTCGAATCACGTATCGTTCCTGACGATGATAACACGACAGGCTACAAAGCGGGCATAAACCAACCATCGTATAAACCAACACAAGAGCGATTATTTAAAAATCTACATTCATTCATAACATCAGCGATGGAAAAGCATCAAAATGTTAAAAGTGAACATTCGGACAAGCACATCACGTTTGACCATACCTTACAACCTCAACGCGCCTATCTGGCAGAAATACTAACGATGGATGATTCCGAGCGGCATAACGTATACATCCCTGAATATATGTTAACTGATCACAGCAAACGAACGGTAGTCCCCTTGATAAATCCAATGCCCCTTAAGATGCATCTCCTAAAACATCACCGAATGAGACTGGCGACTAAAAAGGTTAGACCTTCAATGAAGCACATTCGCATGGCGAAATATAACTCGCACACCACGAATGTTGAGCTATACCTGGCCGCAAACAAATTCGCTCATGTGCTTCATGTGGATGATAGTGATTCGAGCGATTCAGAAGACAGCAACGTGAATAGTAACATTTTAGATTACATTAATTCTCGCGCCGAAGAAGGGAAGCTTAGCCCCGAGGAACTGTTCCACAGATCGCAGTGCCAAAACATACTGGAAGAAATGGAAGCTGATCTACGGGCAGAACAGTTCAAAATGCGTTGTCAAGGCGCGGACTTGTTGTGGATAGAAGAGCTTACAAATGAAGTCAATCCGTTCGAAAATAATCCTTCTGTAGACGAAATCCTGCCAGAGGAACAAAGCTGTAGTGAAACAGTGCAGGTGGCTCTCCCGAACTATCACTACTGGGTAAACAATGGCAATCTCAAAGATATATCATCCGATGTTTTCGAGCAAGAGTACTTTTCTCTGTTCCCCGCCAGCTTTCAATTCCTACTTCGAGAAGCGTCCTTCGTCACGCATTTATCTACACAGGAGCTGTACTTCGAATTAAATGAGCTAGAAAAACACTATTTTAAAAAATATCGTCAAATAAAATGATATGTGAGGGCAAAATCAAATTATTTTTAAAATAATCTTGAAAGCAGAGACAATCCAAACGAAATCATGTAGTGATTTCCAAACGCTTTGATGCATTGCATACAGCGGCTATATGAAAAAAAAAGTATGTTTTCGAAATTGATGTTTTTTTTCAATTTTGGGACAATATATATTGATGTACTGAATAACACAAATATTCGCAAAGGCAGATTAAATTGCATGCAATGCACTTTTAAAATCATTGAAAATAGGAAACATATTATTTTCTACATGAATCTCTAAAAATAGTTACCACGATACTTCTGGAACGCTGAAAAACGTAACTCGGTCACAGACTGTACACGATTTGCTTGACCAAACATAAACAGATTTAAATTTTCTTGATTGTCAAAAATGTAACTTGTCTCGTTGTCAGAATCAGCAGAAAAAAGAGAAGTGCTATTTCTCTAGAGACGAGAGAAATTCCGAGTTCAATTGCCTTTTTTGTGTTTGCTAACAATTTGCCAGTGGCCAATGCGCCACACATACAGGAATTGGAATTGCAGAATACCTATCGACTGCAGTAAGAGTAAAGTTCGAGTTTCATATTGTCGTTATTTTTTCCTCCGCCAATTTGCCATCTCCCGCTTCCGTTGATGGAACGTGCCTGGGCGACGTGGAATTGTGCGTTCTGTGCCGCTTGTTACGTGTGACGAGATTCCGAAGGCCAACAGTGAATTGCGTGTGGCAAGATTTATTTCGTTAATAGTCGTTAGTGGTGTCTTTGGGTCGCGTTTCTCGGTGTGTCTTTCACATTATTTAAAAAACACACGGCCAAGTTTGTTCTTCGCAATCTGTTCGACGCTCCCTTCGGTCTATGTGTGTGTATGTGTTTGTTGTGTGAGAGCATTTCGTGAAAAGGTTCATTTGGCGTAGCCGAACAACATTCCTATTACCGATAGTTTCTGTCATACTGCACACACGACGTATACAACTCGTCGCCGTACCGACAACAACATTCCAGTACATAAAACAGCTTTAAAAACCACCCTCCACTATGGATAAATTTATCAGCATGTGGAAAGTGCGAGAACTCGCCGATAAAGTGTGAGTACAATTTCAATCGTTTAAATTTTTATCCTTTCGGTCTCCAATCGCGGTATACACAACACTAATACAATGTACACTCCAAACGCGATAAGAGCAACACATTCGATTCTAGCAATCGACCCCCATCTACCATGCCGAGAAATTGGATGTGTTGGGGTTTGATACGTTTATGGTGTTTGCATTACTCTGTGAAAATAACAATAAATGTATGGAAGTCGTCAGCCCAGGCGCTCCACACTAACACGAATAAAAGCAGGGCGTTTAATACGCGTTTCACTATCATTTCTAAACCTTGCGACACCATCAGGTGGTTGATAAGTCCTATAAAGGATTTCTAACGCCCTTCTTTCCCCAATAGTGTTGTTTTTAGTACGAAGGTTTATCTATTCGTGGTGGAAGTTTAATGAAATATCCAAAATGAAGAGCCGTAACATATCAATCGGGGGAAAAAGGGAAAATGATCGAAAAAAATCCCTCGGTAGTATTTTCTCACTTACAGAATTCTTCGAATTCGAACAATATTATTAATATGTCTAGCAACAAATTGTTGTATGGATTATTACCTATTCATTTAGGACAGAATTTATTATTTTTTAAACATTTTTGAGGAAGTTAGCACCCTAGTCGTTTCGTGACCAACTATAAGTTAAATCATAACGTAAGGATTATGAAACACATCAATTTTGTAGGCTTCAAATGTATGATTATATTCACTGTACTCAAGTATACATCCCCAGTGACATGTGCAAAAGTATACCCTGCTTGCTATAAGCCTAAAAACAGATGAACCCGACCGACTACGGGTAGTGTTTAATTATTAAAAATATCGAACCATTACTTCAATGTATAAGCAGCTAATGTCCCGTACATCAAGGTGTCTTTTTGCAGCTAATATGGATGGCACAAAAACCAAATTTCAAAATTAATCGTTACACACAAAGAAAGCATGGCTGAGTTCATGATTATGAATAGTGTAGCCTTCAGTCGTTTCACAAACGGCTGCGGCGATGTATCTTTACGTCCAAGGTGATCTTCGTAGTCGCGCCCCAAAAATGGGAACTCATGGTAGATGGTACTGGCGAAGGTCGGGAGGCCGCAATAGCGAAATGTTGAATACAATCGCCTTTATTGCGCCCAGTCAGGGTAAAAAAAATCGCAAAACTGGTTAGAATTCATCATTGTGAAAAAGTCAAAAACTGCCATCTGATATTTATGAAATGTGGTTAATTCACTTCACTATTAAATATACACAATAGAGAGAGTTTTAAATATACACCACTGAGTCTTAACGTTTTCTATCATTTAAACACTTCGAACAAATGTATGTTATAATCTACAATGATGCTGATACTACGTACAGGGCGATTATTGATATCGTATGATACGTTATCCGTTGTTGCCGTTTATCGCCTTTACAACTGCATTTACTGTAATTATTCATCGAATAAATTCCATTTAGAAAAGGAAGATAATGATAAAAGCTTTTCATTTGAACCCCAAAGTTTTAAATTTAATGACCATATCATTAATTTTTCGGAAAATGATATCACATTATCATGTTTGAAGTGATAAAAAAAATGCCATTTCCGAGTAGTGTTTGTTTAAATTATATTGAATATCATAAGATATATGGGTGTGGTTTTTCTATGGACTACGCATATGCTGTCTGTACATTTGAGTGGAAAACTATATGTTGGCGCATAACGCCATTTGTAATTTATATTGTATTAACGAATTCAATATAAAGCGATTAGCATATCTTCAACTTAATGTGACATTTTCGACTGCAACATTCACTTATGTTCTGGGGTAGAAATTACAAACTAACGAATTCCATGCAATAAATACAGTTGACGTAAGTTGATGTATTGCAGTTGATATTGTTAAGCTCGTTATTCAATTTGTGAAAGGTCAGAAAATGGATTATTTGTTCAAATATTTCTATTTTACTACGTTTCTTTAATCCTGTACATCGTTTTTTTTTTTATTTTTTCTCTTCGCTTTTAGAACGAACGTTGTGATGAACTACACAGAAATCGAGGGAAAGGTGCGCGAAGCAACAAACGACGAACCGTGGGGTCCAACGGGACCATTGATGCAAGAGCTCGCCCATGCCACCTTTACATACGAGCACTTTCCGGAGGTAATGTCAATGCTGTGGAAGCGAATGCTGCAGGACAACAAAACAAATTGGCGTCGAACGTACAAAAGTTTGCTACTGCTGAACTATCTGGTACGCAATGGATCTGAAAGAGTTGTTACCTCGTCCCGGGAGCACATTTTCGAACTGAGCTCCCTAGAAAACTATACCTTCGTTGATGAAAATGGCAAGGATCAAGGCATTAACGTACGACATAAAGTGCGAGAGTTGATAGACTTCATCCAGGATGATGATCGATTGCGAGAAGAGCGCAAAAAGGCAAAAAAGAACAAAGACAAGTACATCGGGATGAGCTCAGAAGCGATGGGTGGTATGCGTTACGGAGGTAGCAGTGGTGGTGGAGGAGGTGGTGGTGGCAGTATGGACTATGGAGGATATCGAGACAGCTATGACCGACGAAGCGAAGATCGATGTTAGTTACAAATTAAATCAAAGTTACAAAGTTGTACGATTCTACTCTAAACATTTTTTTAATTACAGACAACGAATCGAGAGACCATCACGAATATGACTACCAATATGAAGGCGAGCGAGAAGATTCCGATGACGAATCAAACGGGCCACATGATCGTTCAAACCGGTACCAGGATCGAGAACCGTCAAAAAGCCCTGCCACGCGTCAAAATTCCAGTTTATCGACTGGTTCAACGACTGCCTTCGGAGGTGGTGGAGGTACTGGTGGCAGCGAACGCAAGATAAATTTAAACATTAAACCTACCGGTAGCACTGCTACTGGCAACTCTTTAAGAAGCGCACAGAAAACGACAAAGAAAATTGATCTCGGAGCTGCCAGTGGATTTGCAAAAACTGCAGCAACAGCGACATTGGCCACTTCGGCATCAACAACCGTAGACCAGCTAGGGATAAATTCTCCAACACATCGCAATACGCATGCCGAAGAAATCGTCGGAACAGGGGGAAAGCAGCAAGACGTAATAGATGATTTGTTTAAAACTTGTCCTACAAAATCAGCATCCTCCACTGGTGCAACAGTGGATGAGGATGACTTCAATCCCAGAGCTGCCGAAGATTTTGGAGATTTTGAATCGGCCTTTGGAGCCAGTACAGGCAAACCTGTTACAACAATTGCGAAGGGAGATGATTTTGCCGATTTTGCTGCCTTCGGAACAACGGACCCAACCCATCAAGCGGCCGCACCAAAAGCGGAAGCCAGCACTGATCTGCTGTTTGGTCTGAGTGGTGGGAACGCTACTATAGGATTATCGAACAACAGTGCAGCTCCAATCGATATTCTTTCGGATCTAAGCGGCCTTTCGCTCGGCACCAACTCAAGCGGTATGTATTTCCAAAGAATTACAATACATTATATGATCGGTCGAATGCTTTTTTTCTCGTTGACACAAAACAAAAGCGAAATACAATAGACGTTTAAAGCATCTCCGCAACATTAATTTGGTTAGAGATCAAAAGGAAGCTATCTAGAAAATTATGTTTATTAAACTGTTCACCCTGTTACTCCTTCAAGGTGTACTACAAGTTGTCACTATTACATATGTTATCCGCTTGACGTGCAAAATCCTTTCGTTGCCTTTTATGCCTATGTGTCTTTTACCTCACCTCCTTCTATCTGCTACCGTTAGATCGTTCACAATTATGATCGGTTGCGAAGGAGGATGGTGATAGATATTTGGGTAAGACATTGGTGCAACAATTCTTCTACCTTTTACCCTTTCAGCATCCAGCGCCAACTGCATCGGATCAACGTGCGAAAAATCGTTTCTTCTACATCGATATAATGAACTACTTGAGTGTATTAGTAAATTGCCCTGTCAACCTGGTCGAGCAGACGGTCGAACAATTAGCCGAGATATGGAGCGGGAAACGGTGAATGAAAGTCTTGCCCTGTTGCTCGAATGTCTTCCGGGCCCTGTACAACCAATGGATGCACTGTATGGATCGAGAGAATGGGATCAATTTGCTGCAGAGGCGTACCCCAGTTTGCTGAACGAGGTTTTCCCGTTGATGAGACATATACATCTGTCACTACTATATCGTCTCATTGCACTTGATGCGAGTATTCATTTCCCGTGTGAAACGATCCAAGTGCTTACCAGGCAATCGTTGTTGCAAAGTTCGTCGGGTGAGATAGCGTTGAAGTTACTTGTTCGTCTGATCGAGGATGATTCCGTCCTACCGGCAACATTCATTCAACTGTCAGTGGATCTAACCAATGCTAATATCAGTGACTACAACCGTATTTTGCATCTCTTGTCAGCCATTCCTAACAAGGTAGCGAATGCATTTAAGGGCAAAACTCCTGAGCAACTACTTCCATTGATGTACAGTAGGACACTGCTTCGACAATTTATTCGAACAATCGCTACATTAAACGATGCGCTAATTTACTACGAGAAGAAAAAACTGGATCCTAAACCATCACTTAGTGGTGACTTTTTATCAACGCTGTTCAGCAAATTCATTACCGATTTTCACCAAGAACGCAGATCACCATCCTTAAGAGCTGCCTTGTTTCTTATGGTGGACGGAATTGTAAAGTTACCGAAAGTGGCAGACTTCATTAAAAGTATATTTGCTAAACTAACACCAACAGCTATCGAAATTATAGCCCACATAGCTCTTAACGAACGCATTGATCTTTCTGCTGTCTTTATGCAGTCAGTGCCTGCCAGCTGGTCCTACGTTCTGTTACAAAAACTGCCATTGTACAATTACTACCCCAACAATGAGACGATCATTTTCGAACTGATCCATCTGGTCAACTGTTTGCCCAAGGTGGAAATTAAAAATGGCGAAAAAGGACAAGACCATGAAACACCTCTCGAACGATTAATTCAACAACTGTTAGTGGTTTGGTCAAGTCGGACAGCAATTCAACGAACAAGCTTTGAGCAGCACCTCTACATAACCAAGCTTCTACTCCTTGCCATTGCCACAGAGATTAAGAGAGGTTCGAGCTGGTCGAAATCGTTGGGTGAAACATATCGCCGGATGCTGTTCGATGGACTAAAGGCTCATCTCGAGTCTCCAATTAAGGATGTTCGCTGTACCGGTATGATTACGGTTGAAGTTATTATGGGTTTGATCGATGACAAGCAGGATGAATGTAACACGTCTACGAATGAAAAAGATGGGAATAATCATTTGCGGTTTGATTATGAAGGATTCGACACCAACACTCTTGGGCTGATAGAAAATTTGAAGTCTATCGTCGAAAGAGCCTCGGACTGCGAGAGGAAAAACATGGATCAAGAATTGCAAGAAGACCTTACTAACCTAGCCGTCAAAGAATTGATTGATATAACTGAAGATAAAAAGGATTATACAACGACCCAGCAAAATGAACAAGGAATACCGCCAAAAACGGCAGTGGAAGTGAAGGAAACTAGGATTGCGCCACTAGCAGCAGACAGCGACGATGACGAACCCGCTGATACGCAGTCGCTGGATTCCGATGATGATGAACTCCCCGTCTATGATATGTCAAACGATACGAAACTTGAGCACGACCACTTCATTCCAAAATATCTCCTTGATTTGCGTGATGCTCTGCTCGAAACGGATGCAAATAAAGCCCCGGAACAATTTGAACTGGCGATAGAAACTGCGCCAAAACTAATTGCGGACCAGTTGCCTCACAATGACGCAAAACTAGCCATCGATTTGTTACAAATTTTCCTCTCATTAGAAGAAAAAACACACATGCCAACGTTCAGTGAGAGAAAGTTTAGCGCCATGGTAGAAATATGCGTGGCATTTCCTAAGGAGTGTGCAACATTCCTTTGCCAAGAATTCCACGCCGAGGTGAGTCGTTACGCTGTGAACCGTCGAATATTTATGTTGGACGTGATGACGGAAGTAGCTAAGGTTCTGTCTAACTATCGTAAAGCAGATAAACCTAACACACATCCGGTGAACAGTAAACCGATGGCACACAATTCGAACAGCAGTTTTGCGAGTAAAAAAAATCAACTGCATCTGATGTTTCGCGACGAAGCGGAACAGAGAGCACGTCGTGAAGAAGCGGAGCGGATCGTCCGAGAACGAATCGAGCGCAAAACAAGACGCTTTCGGTCAGCTTTTGTGAAAAGCCAGAATGCAGATTCGAGAGTAACGACTAATCGATATGGCGAAGTGGCTGGATGGTTTTTCTTTCCTCTTCTACGTGGCTTCGGAGGAAACAAGTTTATCTTTACGGCGGGGATCAAATTCCCGTACGATGTGGAAAACCTTCTGCTCGTTAGCTTCTTGCAAGCACTATCCGTACTGATGGTTTGTGCCGAAAACTGTCCAATTGCTGGAAAGATGGCAAGGGAACTGTTTTCGCTCGCGAACTTGTTACGCTACAGCGAGGAACCCAAGGTGCGACTGTCGGTGATGCAGATATTGGCAGCTATTTTCCTAGCAATTCGATCGGATCTTTTGCAAGCACTGTTTTATCAGGAGCTGCTGGAGCTAAAAGACTGGCTCGAAGAATGCAGTCAGGGCGATGTTGTTCGCAAAGCGGAAACAAATGAGGAATGTCGGCAGCTAGCGCGCCACCTATTGGCCATGTGTTATAGTGCACTCATTGATGAACGTACAGATAACTGAGCAGAAAAGTGAAAGTAAAAAAGCGAAACGAAATTGATGAACATAATTTTGATTGATGAAGAATAATGAACATGAAGGAAAAATAAATAATATTTGTGGTGTTCTGGAATCTTAGGACACTGCTAAGAATGATGTATCGGAGTTACTGTCATTGACATCTTGCATGCTTAATGGGATAAATCTCCTTCGTTGGTTACACATTGAGGGTATAGGTCAAGCGAAGATGTAATATTTTCATTGCTTTATTTTCATTACTCTGTATACTGTGGTCACGTAAGGAAGCGATGCTGTTTATTATGGCTTCCAAGTAGCTTAACGATGGTGTTTTAGTTTAGAACGATCTGAAGGGCAGTTTGCTGGAAATGCTTAAATGCTATCATCTTGCGGACCTATCGTCGGACCACTCATCCGCTTCTGGCAGGTGCAGTTAACGAACCATTTCACCACACTTGAAGCACTTGCAATCGACCGGTTCCTTAAGGCGAATTTCCATCGTAGCAGATTCATGGTCAGTCATCCGGACGCCATCTGGATCGTAACAGTGCGTTAGCTGTAATTGGCGCTCCCGCAAGAACGACTCCCGACAGCAGTAGCACTCTTTTAAGAACCCTGTCGCCGTTATAACCGACGGCTGGACCTGACTGTTGCACTTTCCCTCACATTTGTTGACCGTGACGTCTCCGTTGCAAGTACGATAGAGCCGTCCCAGTTCGTCATATTCCTCTGGAAAAAAGAGTGTGCGGCCAAACAAGTCACAAGTGCTACGATCACCGCGAGTTGCTACGATTGCTGTCTGTGTCTCTGCCTACCTTTTATAAGATGAATCTCCGATGGAAGCGTTTCACACGTCTCATCCGCTTGGTTGTGCTGTGCAGTGGCCGGCATGATGGTGAACGAAAAGGTCAGCATTAGCACGCAGCATAGCAGAATACCACAGTTACTCGTCGCTATCGCTGTTCCGCTGACACTGTGGTGCATTTCGACTGGACTAACGATGAGGGCTCACGGAAAAGAAATGGTCCTACTTGGCGATTGAACACAACTATTTGATTATGTCTACTAAATCGTTCTTTTCACGATGAACGGTCCGTGACGACTTATCCCGTTACTGGCCGGTATATTCATTTTTATACTAAGCCCCAGTCCTTTAATGCCATGTAAACTTTCCCTGCAACCTTCCCTAATCGATCCGTACTTGTTTGGCGAGGATGAAAGGCAAACTGTTAGAAACCATGTTGCAACATGTATCTCCTGCTGAGCGAGGAAAAGGCGAATGTTTGTCCACTTGCAACGGTGGTCCTTGGATGAGTGAGGCAAAGTGAACGCAGGTCAGGTACCCTCTGCCCTCTCTCTCTCTCTCTCT
>KB675924.1:0-19650 GCA_000349165.1 Anopheles christyi | reverse complement strand
GCGAATCAAACAAGAGTTAATTTGATTTGATAGATTTTCAGCTGCCTTGTGAAGACAATGTGGGATGGTAAAATTGGTTTACAATTGCAACACATCAATTAAACTTCAATTAAAATATATGATTTTTGAACAGAACAAAGCAAGTGCAATAGCTATAATTTCACTGGTCAAATTCCATTCATTTGAAATATTATAGTTAAAATATGTTCCCACCAAAGAAACGGAAGAAGAAGAAGAGTTGAAATATGTCAAGCTTACAACACAGTTCTATATAACAGTTTCGATTTTCTCAAAAATTGGGCGTTTCCATTTCGCTGTAAGACACGTAGTACAAAGAATAGGGTTTCTTATATATTATTACTCAACCATTCATTGTGTGAATGTCACAATAATCCATACGTGTATGGCACATCACATGATGCAACCACTTTCGTGGCAAAATATATTTAGGGGGATCTCTTAGATGCATCTTCATTTGTTTTAAGATACGCTTCAAGGTTACAATGTGTGGCGTGGACGTAGAGTGATCAATTGTATTTTTTCTTCATTAAAACCAGCCTAACAACTGAACTTACATCGGTAATTGGTTGCTAAAGTGCTTTTGTATTTTTTTATTTTTTGGGAAATGCTAACCTTCCTTGTGTTGTCAATAAAGGTTTGATTTTTATTTATTTACGACAGATTATTGACCATCATCATCAGCCTCATCCCCAATAAACTGTATCTATATGATTCAGCTTAATCTCTACGTGCTATTACGCGTGTCTGATAATTACCGATTAAGCTTAGACGCATTCAGGGAACCGTAAGCAAGGAATTTGTAGGGTAATGACATTTGTTTGAATTGTTTCTGTGATTCCATTTTGTTAAAATAGTATTTGTTTGTTTCATTGGCATTAAAAGTGATGACAGTTCTGGTTAGGCAAACACTCAGGAACCTTCGACTACACGACACGCGACGCGCTATTCTTGCGTTTATGGAATCGGAGATATAGTAATTACTTTAATATATACATCCTTTAATATCTTAATTGTATATGTTATGCTGTTATCGTAAACTGTTGATGGGAAATACTACACTCAGTGCTTCTTTGTCTATTCCATTTGAATTCAAAATTCATCAAACATTGTGGTAAAAATACTCCAAAAATATTTATCTTTTTGTGTTTTCAGCAAACTCTTTGACACGTTTCGACTGATCTATCTATCCCACAAAAGTCATAAAGCCAACCGTTTTGATAAGGAAACGTGATTCGTTCCGAGCAGGGGTAATACGATGTCCAGCCCAAAGCGGTACCTAATTATCAATCCATCGATAGGGTCTAGCTTATGGTGTTGTCCGTCCATATCACGAAAACATATCACTTCGCGTTAGTCAAAAATCTTCTACAGCAATGCCGCACTTCAGGTAGCCGAAACCAGGCGAAAAGTGATTAGGATTATCTAAAACAGATTTTTTACTTATTTTTATTGACCCCTACTTGTGTTGCATATGGGTTTGGTGTGAAACACCGCAAATCAGTAAAATGCTGCTGTATCAGGTGCAATACATTAAACCGGATTATAGAAATCAGATTTCTTCTATGAATTCGTAAATTCATCATACCATGATCCTCTTAACTCACTTATTGAATGTCAATATCAACGGTATGGCAGTTTATTGTCAATATTTAGATTGTTTTTGGCAGCTGTTAGTGTTTGATTATGATTGATCTGTAGCGGGGAAGATTGGGCGCCTTTCAAGATAACGATCCATCAGAAATGGAAACCTTTTTTTTATATAGGCTTGCATAACTCTTTTTTTGTGTGTATCACTATATTGGAAGAAACTGTTTAAAAAAAATAGTTCCTATTCTCACAATTTGTTAAACTATCCGATTATTCATAATCTAAGCTATATGTTACAATTTTTTTCTCGTTTTAGGAACAATGAAAAACGCAAAGAAAAATCGCGTGATGCGGCACGTTGCCGACGTTCCCGCGAGACCGAGATCTTCCAAGATTTGGCCAGTTTGCTGCCAATGCGACCGGAAGAAGTGGAACATTTGGACAAGGCGTCCGTTATGCGCTTATCAATCGCATTTCTTAAGGCGCGCAAAATGCTTGAACTCTGTAAGTACCATGACCAAAAAAATCTTTCAAATGGGGTTAGGAACTGTTTACAATAGATATCAAATGGTTCCACAGCACTAAATGGAATAAATTCGTGTTGAAACCCTTTAAATAATCAAACATCTACAGGAATATTCACCACAGCGCGACGTGGTGAAAAAATCGAACACCGAAAAGCTGAGCAAGCTTTGTAGTAGCTCTCGTTTATTACCGCCAGGTGGCGCTCACCAAATGTGTGGTTCGTGTCTTTACTATAGGCTGCTGTTTTTGTATTTCGTATTTATTTATTAAGTTATTTGGCTACTTCAAACCTAACTAACTATACTTAAACGAAATTTCATTGCAATTTTAAGAGTTATAGTTAACAGCCTACTTTTTAACCTATATTTGACTTTTTCCTATGTGTTGCTTCGGTTCGGTAAAATAATTGCGATCGCATCCCCGATTTTTACTCTATGTAGTCCCGGATTTCCAGTCTGAGGAGCAAATCGCTATCAAGGAAGATAACGACGTTTCAATGGATTCCATGGAGGAGTTCCGATACAACGAAGCTAAGCTGAGCTTGAAGTCGCTTGGTCTGGATCCAGAAACGATTGCCCTGCAAACTCTGGACGGGTTTTTGATCATTCTTTCCGCGGATGGCGATGTGACGTACATTTCCGAAAATGTCAACGAGTACCTTGGCATTTCACAGGTAAGCAACCGACGGGGTAGAACCGAAAGCGAGCCTGCGACGTAAATGAATAATTGTGACTTCATATTTCATTAACCTGTGTCTGTAGATCGATATCATGGGTCAACCAATCTGGGATTACAGCCATCAGTGCGACCATGATGAGTTGCGGGAGGCCCTGAACGGTCGCCACCACTCGCCGTCGGAACTGCTGAATGGTGTGGCGAACAGCGATTGCCGACCGATGGAAAATCGTGATTTCTTCCTGCGGCTGAAGTGCACGCTGACAAGCCGCGGTCGCAGTGTCAATATCAAAAGCGCTTCGTACAAGGTGCTTCACGTAACCGGGCACATTGCGTGCAAAGATAAGGAGGGCCAGCGTCAGCTGGTCGCTATCGCCCGCCCTCTTCCGCATCCGGCCAACATCGAGGTGCCGCTCGGATCGAGCACCTTTCTCACGCAACATACGCTGGGCATGAAGTTCAGCTACGTCGATGATATGTGAGTGTCTAATAGGCTGCTCGTGCGATAATTATTTTTATTGACGATGCGACACCTCTCTTTACGCTTGCAGCATGCTCTCCCTGCTGGGCTATCAACCTTCGGATTTGCTGGGAAAATCGCTGTACGACTGTCATCATGGCACTGATGCGGAGCATTTGATGTCTACGTTCAAGCATGGTAAGTAATGTTTGGCTTGGTTGAGCTTTTTCATGGTGGGAATTTTTTATATATTTTTTATCGTAACAGAATTGTAGTTTGAGTATGAGACTGCCGCCAACTTTTGTAATTATATTGTTTATATTTCCTCAAATTACAATAAACTATTTCAGCTTAGGTAAAGCTTGATTGTTGTTGCGTGTTAGCCATTTACTACCATAGCGTTATTTACTTCTGAGAAGAGTGTAGGAATATCATTAATATGACAGTAGGGACTATTGCATGTCCTTTCTATCTTTGGTATTCCTGATTGAAGAATGTTTCTTTCCTGTTTGTATATAAACAGTGATGGCTTTTTGGTTAGAAAACTTCCGACGAATGTTAGTCCGTCACGAAGAAATTCAGCGAGCCCCAACAAAAATAACTCACGCTCACTATCCGGAAGCTACCACGAGGAACCTTAATGACTTAATAGATTTCGTGCGATATTAGCAAAGCTTTGACAGAAAACCGGATGAAAGCTATAACATTTAAATGCTGCTAGTGGACCTTTTCAGTATTATGACCGAACATAATAAGGACACTTTATCGTCAGAGGCTTAACTTTGCCAGTAATGTAATGAACTTCAGTGTAGGAAGCAAAGGAAAAAAATGTAATTCAAACGAACCATAACAGCACCGCACAAGTGTTGCAAAGTGAGAACAAATAATGCCTTACACAGACAGACCAGCTGGGTTGCTTATTGAACTACTTCCCTGGCCTAGAACAATTCGATTCCTGATTGTTAAACTTCGTAGAGCGAATATAAGATCGCGATGAAAAAGCTCCCCGTCCTCATTCGATCCATGGGACCCAATCAGTAGAATCAGATTTTTTTCCTGATGCGTGACGTCTTTTCTTCCTGCTTTGATTAGGGTTTGTGCGGTAGACCAGCATCCAGTCAGGGACAGAGTATGGCTGTAATTTCGTTTGAAGCTACACTTTCCGCGGCGCATTTCCTCGTTGTATAATTTCGTCGTAATGTTAGGCTGGGTTCATGGAAAGGCACAAACTAAACGAAACCATGTTAGCGACAGTCGAATCAGCATTGATGTAGATCGATGGTTTTTCCTGTGTTTTTACGAAAATCGAAAATACCACCCGATTCTTACTAGGGACTAAAAGTTGACTGTCGCAGTGAATGTGCTACGCAAGAGTTTGTCATAATTTTCGTATCGTAAATTGCATATAATTTTGACGAAATTAATTCACCCTATAAAATGTAACACCACACAGAAGCACATCGATTCGACAGTGTTGTGGTGTGTATTTACGCATGCATCGTACATGTGTAGCTCGCGGCATCATGTGGCGACAAAATGGGATTTTTATTTCCTACCTCTGGCTATAAGCGCAGTAAAGTGTGCAGGATAATCTAGGAAGAGGGAACGTAAAATGTTGTACGCTTTGTGAATCGTGAAACAGAGCATTTACGTACCGCTTGTACATGTTGCGATGCAGGAGAAAATTGAGCATGCCCTACAGTATGGTAATTGAGGGAGACACTAAGAAAAACGACATTTAAATTTTGGTATCTGCTGCTTTTATTTCGGTTACTCAGTTTTAATGACTTGATTTTCCCTAACATTAAAAAAAAACCTACTGACTTTTATAAAGTTTCGTTATATAGTGACGCAAGATTATGAAGTGCGAACTGTTTTATAACAATAATTATGTTGTGAAACGGTCTTGTTAGAGCAATTTGATGTGTGTTTAAAAATCTGTTATGTTCTGCATAGGCCTGTGTACGTAATCATAGACTTTTTTTTAAATTTAATGTTGTAATCCCTAGCATTCGTATCAGTGACCATGGACAGCCGAACGCATTAGTTCTGAGATGTGACGCTTACTTTACGGAGCATGTAACCATTCTGTAAAAACCCCTTTCTATCCATCACATGTTTATTCGAGGTTTTCTCTCTCCCAAACTGATTGAAGCTAACAGCGGGACAGATGTTCGACATTTGATTTTTAAAACAGCAGCTTCTTATATTTTCACCCGCAGCCTACACCGTGTCCGATGCATTGACTTCAACTATTTCAGTATAGTTGTGAGCGAGGACGAGGCGTGATGCATTAGTGGATTGTTTTCACTAATCTTGAGTCATCTTACACCCAGCCCTTGTTGGCAAATGTTCGGTTTCAAAAAATCGCTTTCAAACATTGACAATATGCACTTATACCCACGTATTTTTATCGCTTCATAGTTCCTTGCCTTCGCGTACGAATATAGCGAATCGTATTGGAACGGAGATGGAAAGAGAATGCAACGATCATGGTTTGAACACAGTTTTGTTTTTTTTACTTACTCCATTTGTTTCATTCACCATGCTGCCGATGGAATGCGTAACCTAGTTTCAACTAAATTACGCACACATAAGAAGTATTGCCGATCGAAGAGTTAAAATTTACCTCTTAGACGCGCACACACTGTGGGTGAGAATGGGTAAGAGGGTTGTGAGTTTACGGCATTAAGGCGTTGTTGTGGCTGTCGTGACAGATGCGAAATGTCGTGTCGGTGGTGGCGTTTGTTGCAAAGGCATAGCCGCAAACCATCTCGTTCCTTCAAAATTACCACCTAGCGATCTGTGTTATCGTTCGATTTGTTCGATCGAGGTGTGTGCTAGTGCTATTTGTGGCACAGCTGCAAATGGGCACAGGTGAAACGTTTCATAGCAATTGGATAGTGTTGCCTTTTCACAACCCCGTTCCACCATTTTGCGAAAGCTATCTGGACGGTCAGCATACATATGGGAATTCCCAAACGTCAACCCGTCAAAACGGGTATCAAGAGCACGTGCCGATGGTTGAGTGATGATGGCATCGACAACGTGGAGACAAGCCAAGGACTTTCCACGTAGTATTTGCTCTTATAAAAGATTAAAGAATTATTAGAACAGTGTAAGGGTTTCAGTTTCATACTGGATTTTTTTTTTATACCGAGTGTTTTAAAAGAAATAATCAATCTTCATCATATAGTTAATGTGCCAAGTTTTCTAACATAAACCTTGGCACAATATCCTCGCCACAATACGCAATATGCGTTCGTAGTTTAATGCAACAGTCCCTGTGTGAACCGTGCGCAACGTTTCGATATCACGTAATTGCAGTTTAAACAACGTTTAATTAATGAGTATCCGCTGTACTAGGTCTTTTGCCACTTGTTCTCCTCCCCATCCTGCCCCTCTTTGCTCTCCTCCCCAGGTCCTTCGTTCAAGGGATAATTTTTGTGTTTTTAAATTAAAAATGCTTTGCCATTAACGCGCGGGCCGGCCACCGTTCGGTGTCGGCGAATAATGTTAAGCGCTGTATGGTGGAGGTGGAAGTGCGTTGGCTGGCTGGAAGCGGGCACCATAATCGTAATCGACGTTGTTGTCTAAATTTATTAAACATACCGTCGCGAAAATCAGATTAACCGCTCTATCTCGTGCGTATGATCCATTAACGCCCCGGCGGTACTTGACTCGATAAACTTTCATCGGCGCTGGCTGAGCCTCCCCGGAGGGGCCAGTTACCATGGACCGTTCAGAATGATGCAGTTCAATCGGATCGTCCGATCAATTCGATCGATATAATAATGGATAAGGTCGATGGCTTGGCGTTGCATTACGCTATCCGGCCGCTGCTGCTCGGGCCGTGAGAAATGCAACGCAACGCGTACAAAGTGTTCCTACGCGCCCGCCTCCTACCTCCATCTGATCTAGCCCGATGGGGGTGTGTTAGGCCGCCGTGACTATGTGCAATCGGGCGAAGGGTTGGTTCGCAAATGGTGGTGCGCATAATGGGTGCATTCGCTTAACCTCAGTTAAGCTGGATAACCTCCCCTGCTGCTGTCTACTCTTTGCTAACACGTACAACATCACTCCGCAGACAGATCACAGTCGCTGACGAGCCTGTTTTAATTACTCGCCTCAACTTTCTACCGCACCTCCACGCTACTCCTCCCGTACACTCCAGTCATTATATCTGTGTGTGTGCGTGTCTATGCAACGTATGTCGCGCAGGTTGGCTAAATTGTCATCGGCCGAGGCGAGTTAGCTTAATTTATGCACCATGTACTCTGATTTACAAATTAAAAACGCTACCCAAACGGTGAAAACATTTTTTTTTTCGAAAGGCTCTGCTTCCAGCCCACCCGCCGCCTTCCTCCGGGAGCCACAACTGGGTCATCTGGGCCTTTTTCGCAGTCGCCTCAGGGTCTGCGATGGTAAGCGCGGTATCTCGGTAGTTTGATTAAAGTAAATTTATCAACACAAAAAGTGTGCTAAAGTTCGCAAGTGGAGGTGGTGCGATCGGTCAGCCGTGGGCACAGATATTGTACCGGGGGAGGGAAGGGGTTGCTGCGTCGCACTACACATATTATCGGTCATAAATCATCGTGCCGAATGAATTAATTTACCACTCGCCCGCGTGTGTGTCTTGTTCTGTTTTCGTGTCCTTTTTTGTTCGTTTTCCTTCTATTCCTACCTACCCTGTCTCGATGCGCTGGGGGTCGGATTCAATCGATCGTAAGATATTCGCTCTCGTTTGAACGTGTACACTAACGCATCTACACGCAGCATGCGAAATGGACGGAATTGCACCGGTTGCTTTAAACCGGATTGCAGCAAGCTTCTCTGGACTCGACGCGCAAACGCTTTATTCCGATCTTGAAGCCTTCTGTGCCTAGTGCCTTGTACGATTGAGAACAACGATCGCTAAAACTGGTGCGATTGGGATCGGTTCGGTAGGGCGACTAGACTTTGGGGTTTAAAGTATCCCTTCTCCAGCACTACTGCTGTTGACCGCGGCGGGAGGCGCGTTGTTTTCAATAAACAATTTTAGATAAGAATCTCGAGTATATCCCCCCATATGCGTGGCGCTGCGTGGTGCACGATTCGTTCCATTCAAGCTTTCGCTGCGTTTCGTGGTATTTGATAGTTGACCGCGATTTTATACGGACCGACAGGGAGAAGTTAATCAAATTCGCTCGGGGGACAAGTGTATCATGTGCCTGACCGCACTAGCGAAGGAACAGCAAAACGTGTGCACACAACACCGTGAGAAGGGAAGGTGAACATAAAATTGGTGTCAATCGAACCGTGTGCTGTGTTGTCGGGGCGGTCTACCTCGGGTGCAACACGCACAACGCAGAGTGCATTAAAAAATACGAATTACAGGAGATAAATGGAGCAAATCCCCCTACGCTCATGCTGCTGCACATCGTAAATTTTGTTGTTAAATGATGGCGATTTTTGTAAGAGTTTTTTTTTGTTTCTCGTATGCTTAAAACACTCGAAACACCGGCCGTTCTATTTACAAGCACAACTTCTTACGATAATTGACCCGGCTGGCCCCGGTTGGTCTGTGATAAATTAATACCTACCGTGCAGCAAATTTCATTTCTGTTTTGTTGTAGGCAAAAAAATAGTTAACCAGATTAAGAGGGAGGAGAGAGTGGAGCTTCTTTCATCGTGTAATTAAACACAACTAATCAAACCTTATTTGTATTTATATATTGTAGATTTCACAGGTAAATGTAAATCAAATGTAACTGATTCTTATTTTGATTTGATGTAATTCTTCAACATTAATAATAGAAAGCTGAAAAGCTAAACACAAAAGTGAATCGCTAGCTTACAAACAAAGAAAACAAGTAAAAACAAACAGCAGAATTAATTAAACAAAAACGATACACAAAATGTCTTGACCTCTGTCATTTTGCAGTCAATCAACATAAAACGCATACAATATGTGAAGCAAACAATCGCAGCGCAAAACTGAAAAGTTCAAACAGTGAATGAGTTGCAGTGTTGTGCGCCTTCTTAAGATAGATATATCGCTGATGTGGTTGTTTGTTCAAGGATTTTTGTTGCTCTTTTGTACTTTTTGAAAGCAAAACAATAAGTCGTCTGAAAGTCGGCTTTGGTCTCAGCTAAAATTTCATGAATTAATGATAATTTCTCCGTCAAATGCATGGTAGCCTCGCACATTAAGAGACACGTTAGCTGGTATAATTTATGAACTGGCGTTCTTTTTTTGGGTTCTTGTCACACCATCCAGGAATTGTGTCAGCAAAACCTCAAACACAGATTCGTATGTATTGTTTTTTTTTAAACGATGCTCGCGCCATCATCTTTGCTGAACGTTTGTATTTTTGGGTTGCCTATTTCGTTAAATTTTTGTTCGTTCGTTGAACGCAAAATGAACCCTTTCTGACAGTGGCTAGTAAAAGTAGCAACGTCTTTCGAGTAAGCATTTCGATCGTTTATCATTACCTTGAAAAAAGAAAAAAAACGGTTGGTCCTCTGTACGAGGGGTCAATAAAGTAGTAATGATCAAATGGAATATCAAACGTGATTTTCCACCCAATTTAAACGCTTGATGACGTTTGCAAAGGACCATTATCGGGCAATATTTTTGATCTTACATTGAAATCTTTAAGGGTATCCTTTATTTTATTTTGTTTGCCGAACGTTAACTGCTTCGAGCTGGTTCGTTTGTACGTTTCCGTTTCATTGGTAAAAAGGTTAAGAGGAATTTGTTTGTTTGTTCCCTTTTTTTATGGCGGTTGTGGATGCAATCGTTTAGGGAAATAGAAAGCGATACAATCATAAAAATACATGTAAAGACCAGACTGTGTATGTGTGTGATTGTGATATATTAGCTTGTTTATAAATGATTTAGCGTGTGTTTGTAGCTCTTTTAAAAAAAGTAAATGGCCATATGTTTATATTACAACCGAACGACCAACGATAGACACTAAGTGCAATTAAATTGATGAATAAGTGAATCATTATCGTTATGAAAAAAGTATATAAATTATCATGTATCACAATGATAATGACAATAACGAGCTTAATGTCAACCATAATGTTGGCACGATTGCTCCAATTCTGTCTCAGTTTCAAGCCATAAAAAGGTAACGTGCTTTAACGTACGTAAACGACGATTGCCAGCAGCACATTAGCACGCACTCCCTCGAGTTTTTTTAGCCGGTACAAAAGCGTTGATGCATATAAGCGCAATTTGCTGCACCACTGCATCCTTTATTGAATGAGCCGTGTCGGACCCCACAACTAAACTTCATTGCACTCGTCATGGTGATGTTTGTAGCATTGCGATTCGTGAGCGTTTCGATTTGACTGTCCACGGACAAGAAGTCGCGTGACTGGTCCGTGGGTGAACGGCTGCCCCAAGCATAGGTCAATGGAATTTGCAGCCTTAACTCAATTTTGAGCGTGCAGTACAGTGCATTTGTTTGTACAGGTATGTGCGAATGGAAATAAATGAGCATGTTTCTAGCGCCAATTCTTCACGCAGTAACTTTGTCTTGTCTGTTCTTTTATTCCTAAACATCGGACGCTTCTGCTACTGAGTGGAAATTTTAGGCATCAATTTTTCCTGTTAAAGGCTTACTTTTGCTGGTTTACATTTCAGCAAAATTATATCAAAGGACAGTGCTGCTTGTTTGCAAGATACGTTTTTGGCTACATTATCTTTCTTTCTTTCTGATACACGTTGCTGCTTTCATTTAAAGAGTAGAATCGAAGTCCTATAAGAATCTTTGTTTTCAACAAGAAAAAGCTACCCAAGAAAAAGCTATCATTTCGCAAAATGATGACTTACTTCAGGGAAAGTATTGCACGGAATTGGCTTTAGCATCCATCCACGCAGTAGCATCAGCTATAAACGTAAACTAGTCAATGTTTGTCATTTTTATGTTGACCGTTGGTGTCGTGCTAAGGATAAGATTTTCTCTTAAAGATTTACGGTTGAAAGTTACCTTTATGTATGATATAAAATCAGGTTATATACAGGTTACTTAAAAACTTGGTATGTTTGTTTTACTTTCTCATAAGCCAACATAGTACATAAATTGTTTATGTTCGTTTATGCTACATCAAATTGTTTAGCAATTTGAAGAAGATAGTCTAGCTCATAAAATGTAAAAGTCACATGGAGAACCATGACAAGGAACTATTTCGGTATTTCTTGAATATCAAGAATCTGAAAATCAACCAATTCGGGTTTCATCGTACTTGAGTGTTAGGTTCCATACACTAATAAGTCACAATAATCGAGACAAAAGCCAGTACACCAAACAAGAAGGAAATCCTTAACCTGCTAGCAGTTTCACTGCAGTACAAACGTGCCGTTAATATGTAAAATAAACATAATTCCATTGCACTCAACCAACGGCAACAATATTTCCCTGACCATAATCATCTCTTTCATCATCCAAGGTGACTCATGGAATGATGAAATAAACATCATTCCTTCCTCAAAACACACACTCACAGGACGCAATAAAACGAAATGTTTCGTGTTCGTGTTAAGGAACTTCGATTCCTTAAAGGTAATGCACCGAAGCAGCGGCATGCAATGTTTTTTTTTCTTTCTATTGTTCCCAAGGGCGAACAAGTGATCCTTTTGGTTGCCCGGCATTGCTCCTATGAATTGCAGCTCCTGTACACCTTTTTTTTTCGTTCTCTTTTTAAGCATTGTTAATAACGATTGCGGGAACGCAAAGTTTGGTTATAGTTTGCGGTTCGTGTCAAACGTGTACCATCTCGCATATATTTACCATTCCATCTTGGGGCGGGCATCAATAAGTAGTATGCTGTCGGTGCCTGCAGGTTTTCGGACGCTTTATTTGTTTACATTTGGGAGGTGCTTTTCTTCTCTCTCATTTTCCGGTGCAGCGTTCACATTTTGCTTTCCAAGCGCTGGTTCATGGCTGTACACTATCTTCGTATTGCAAAGTTGACGTCGGAACTGAATGCATGAAAATGTTTCCTTTGGGCTATTTTCCCTGCCATTTCATTACAATTTACTTTTTCCATTTTTATACATCGGTTTTATGTACTTTCTGTTAGCTTAGATTGATAGTTGCGTCATACAGTACATGTTGGAACTCAATTTCAACACGACTGTGGAGTTTTTACATCTGTGCTGGAAGGGACGTTTTTGTTGACAGCTGGCTATTGTACGGTGCGATCTTCAAAAGGCAAACATAGTTGTGGTTGATTTGTATAGCAATGATTGCAATAAAAAAACGTTAGCAAAGTAAATATTATGACATAAACATGAAATGAATGTTAAAGGATGGCTAAAAGTGTTTAGAATTTGGTATTTTATTATTTTCTGTATAACTTTTTTAAGCTTTTTTCATTTTAAAATTGCATTCATATCCATAGGTACGCCATGTTATGTTTGTGTTTTAAATCATCTCAAAACTATAGGTTTTATATAAACACGTATATGTTTGTCCGTATTTTTATTGTATTTTTATTATTTATTGTACCATAAGTTCCGTGTAAGCGCTTAAAACATTCATAAAGTAATATTTATACCGGGCAAACTCTCTTTAACACGTATTTAATACGTGACCCAAGTTACTCTCAGTTTAATGTTACATTTGCCATGAATGGAATATTGGAACGAAAATGTCCTTTTGTATATGGGATATGCAACTTGGTGCAATAGTGATAAAAGGTTCCACTCTTGGGTGAAGCTTGTTTTGAACGTTCTTAACACCTGCCATGGTAAGAACGAAAATTCGTTTTTCATGTATATTTTCACCAACAACTCCACACTGCGCCTTGAACTATGCATCGAAACATAATAGTGACAGTCACCTGTGCTGAACACGGTGTTCACAATCATACAGAGACAGACTTTCTCGAATCTTCTTTGCCTTGTTCTTTGCTACACAATCCACTGTTTGGTACTGTATTTTGCGGTGTGAAAAATCATCAAATTTGTGTTAGCCACGACACTCCCTAGGTCCTATGGAATCGAAATAGTTGTGATTATTTTTCCTCACCTCTCGTTTCGGTAACGAAACCCACAAAAATATCATTTTCTGCATTTCATTTCGTGGTGTTTGTCCTGGTAAATAGTTTGTTTATAAAGCACAATCGAACCATCATCCCGTGCACCGCCGCCCAGCACTGTTCCCACCTTTTCTGAACTGTGTGAAACTGTGGCAACCAAGACTACCCCAATGCGGTTCTACTGAAACACCGCAATGGCCGTGAGCTGGATTGTAGCAAGCCACCCAGCGGGGTACGTTGCTCTGTTCGAGGTAATTTTTCGAGCATCTGCCCCAGCGTATCATCTAGATCGGTTAAAGCAGGACGTTCAAAGTAAAATCACATTAGAAAAAAAAAACAACCCCAAAGCCAAACCATGGCCTTACATAAAGGAGAAAAGGATCGGGCAGGAATGATGTTCAACCTCCACTACTACATCGTCAGCCTGCAGCAACGTGAGAGATTTGAAAGCAGCACGTGATGACGAAATGTATTTAAGAGGTGCGGTGAAGCGGGCTAGAAGCTTTAGCTTCGGCAAATGACCTTGGCTTTCAGTAAGATTGTATCATTTGTACCGTTCAGGGCTTTTCTTTCATGCAGGCATGATTTGTTTATACTCACATAACCGCACCACCACCACTGCTGCTACTCGGGGTGGTTTATCTCAGAAGGCGAAGTGGCTGGCCACGACGGACAAGATTGTGGTACATATTTTTAGACGACGAAACGAAATGTATGCAAAACAGGCAAATGAACAACTGGGCATGCAAAACAAACGCTTGCAAATTTTTCATATTGTGTGTCCGTTCCTATGTTATGCGACACTTTGCTTTTGGCTTAAATATAAATAACGTTCAAATCAGCTGACACGTCAACGAACTGAAGATGATAAATAAATTAAGGGTAGAAGAATTGTCATTGGATGTGAAAAAAACTTCTCCTTTTTTCACTGTAAATACTTTTAAAAGGTTACAATAATTTGGGCAATGGAGATGTATGAATGTTTAAAACTATTTCACCAAATTCCACAAAACTGTTCAAAGTGTAAAGTGTGTGCGTTACAAAGTTTGGTGGCAAAGAATCTGAGCTAAAATCGAAATCGTTCTTGGTTCAGTGCACAATGCAATGTAAGTTACGACAACATGGGATGCAGAACCACAGTCAAGATGAATTAAAAGCAAAAGAACACAAAAAAGGCAAAAAAAAAACCCTGAAAAGCCAAAGAGCCAACAGTCGCTCAATGGCAGCAGCAGAAGTTGAGCGCAAAATCGTGCGCGCGTGTCGAGAGCAAAATTAAATCAATTGAATCGAAATGTTAATTTACTCCAATGAAGCTTCGCGCTTCGGTCCATTACTCGTTCGCGGTATGCTCCTCCGGCAGGGGTGGTGGTGGTAGACTACCCGTTCAATCGTTCCGATTTTTAAACATTTTATTTTCTTCGACTTGTGCTCAAAGACGATCTGTAAAAATAAAAGAAGCAAAAACAAAAAGAAACCACTCTGTCTTATTTTTCAATGCCGTTTCTGTTCCTTTGCATCGTTTCGAGTGCATTCTTGGAGTTCTGAAATGCATCGACTGAAGTGCACCGTCTCGAGCATGTTTTTGGTTCAATCGTCGTTCTCGCTTTGGCTCGATTCGAAGCTGCTGTGGCATTAGTTTTTGGTCGTTTAAGATGAAACGGGAGCTAAACGATCTGGCACGAAATGGTAACTAAATTGGCAGTCATAAACGGAGTACAGTGATGGAGCTAGTGACAGTGTGCTTGCAGAATTGCAACTACCTTATTTGAGCATGAATTTCGTTTGTGTTCATGTGCCAATGTATTCACAAAAGATGTATGATATGGTTGCAGAATACACAGCGTTTCGAGAATTGTAGTATAGTAATATTATAAAAATTGGAAAATTGTTCTTACATGGTTTACAATTTGGTTGCCCAAGGAATGCAGAACAAACGCTCGTTACTGACACATCGAATAAAAGGACGCGATTCAGCGGCACTAGCGCAATGGTTTTACACCATCATGAGATAAGGGTTTGTGATATGAATTTCTCAATATTTATCTTTTTTTTTTTTTTTTGACACTCATATTACACTTCAGAGAAGCGATTCATTTCGTGTATCCCTCAACTTAGCACCCAAAAAAAACCGTTTATTGAAAATACGTTTAATCACACTCCATTCCAACTACCGTCCATTTCCTCTTGACAGCTGTCTTCCATTCTCTTGCGTCAATTATCTCCATCCAATCAATTCATTGATGTTAGAAGTCAGCCAGCCCTTGTCAAATCGATAATGTGGCGGTAACTGCTGTAGATATATCCCTGTCTTCATGCATCGTGTAATGGTGTAACTTGAAACTATTTTGCTGATACGGTTCATTATTATCAAATGGAATGATACAGAACAATGTCCCAAGTATGCGTTCGCTAAACCTGCCCTGTATTGCCGAAGAAAGCGTTGACCTAGAAAATGCAGGCCCGTTTGCTGTACCACCAACTTGCTCAATTGTCTTCGGTGGGATATCTTCTTCTTTCTTCACTCGGAGCAAATCCTGCTCCCTCTAGAGAGGGCAGAGTGCAGCTTCGATTAGCTGGCACAATTCATCTTCATTTGTATTGTCAAATTTTTCTTCATCGTTTCCCTGCTTCAACTCACAGCTTTCCGTTTTTTGCAATCAGTTTTCTCAGCCTCTCACTGTGATAGCGTGCTGTATCGTAAACGGCAAGGTGAAAAATGACTACTCCCCAGAGTGGGCAACACGCTTCGTGACAGCTTTGCTTATTGAAGAATGAATGCGGGCATAAGTGGGGAAAAAAATTACACCCGACGACCTGTGCAATAAGTCCCGGCTAATCCTGTATTGGCACTCTACCTACAGCCGGGTAACAACTCGGTCATGTCTCACAGTCCCTCATTCCCGTTCCGCTGTAATGCAACGGGAAGAGCTAATTTTTTTTTTAACGAATAAACTACGGGACGCCCACGAACGATGATCCAGAAGCTCATCCCATGAAAAGCTTCGCCTTTTGTTTGCTCACTTTTGTTTGCCGGAGTGAACGCAAGTGAACGCGCGTCCCCAAACGAGGCTAATATAATTTAGCGATAATATTGAATTATGGCAAAATTACATCAACCAAGTGAGAACGTCGAGTGGTTGGAGCGGTTCCCGTTCACGTCCATCGTTGCGTTTGCAATTCAGTAACGCTTGAAATTGCCATAGAGATGGACGTGTAAATGGAAAACGTTACTCCGTGGCCTTTGGTCTTTCGTAACGGCATCATGAGAAAAGCTGCAATGAAACAGATGGCAAACATCTTCTGCCCAGGTGTTGTCGGCGTTGAGCGGCAGACACAACAACAGTGGTTTGTTGAAACGGTGAGAAGATGTAAACACAAACTGCATCCGTTGCACTTCGTATTCCTTTACCTCCTTCGAACCAATTTCATCGCACATCCACACCAAGCGTTAACTGTTGTCCGCACGTCGTCCTCAATCCTGATACTAAAGGTAGTAAAGTGAGTGCGCTGACGCTACTGGTTCTTTATGCAGTTTGCATGATTTTCCGCCCGAAAAGGCGATAAAAATTTAATCACATTTATTTGTGCTGCTGCTGCTTTGTCACGCTGCTTGCACTCGTGTAATGGGTGTTGATGGTCCTTCCCTGGCTATCTATATTCGCTAGCCATTCCGTTTTTTTGAATGTGTGTGTGTGTGTAGAGCATGTAATAAGCGACGGGCTAATAATGATGGGTTGGAAATTGGTGGAAGAAGAGGTCCTGTGATTGTAGATTGTAATATTTATGTGTTTTATTGAAAGCGCTACTCCCGCTGGTGCCTCTTTTATGCGTTCGTTGACTGTCGTTTTTATTGTCATTCAGCTAAGCGTGACAACCACAGTACTCTTCATTTAAAGTGAGTATTAGAAGTAGCATTTTTTTGTCTTAGTATGAACTTTGGCATTAAGGCGAAAGTTAGAATTTTATATTTTCATTGATTATTATTGTCTTAAATTTTTGAGGATTCATTTTCGTGTTGTAAAATATTTTCTACAAATTTCCCGATAAAATTTTTGGAGACGTGTACTTGCACTCCAGTATCATTATTATTTGTTCTTTCCCGAAGCTTTGTTGTTTCTGCAGGACTCTATGTTACGTCAATCATTTGCATCAGTGACGTTTTAAAAGTCATAAAAAAGTATCATTTCCGAGGACCAATACTTACCTCCACGGTATATACTTCCTCCTCACCTCGTGGTTCGTTGCTTTCGGGCTTGAGCATATTCTGTTTCTTTGTTCATGCAAATTGAAGGTTCTAAAACTTTTTTTTTAACGAAAGAAGGAAACTCTTTTTTGGAAGCACCATTCAAGAGCGTTCTACTGGTTTTGTTCCATCCCAGCGGCAGTACAGTACTGCTTGACATTTTCATCTTGCGTTTACCGGTGGAACCGCTGACTGATCGTAAAGAATGCAATCATAAATGCACCCGAGCAGTGCAACCGACCGTCAAGTGAGCATTTAATTTCTTCAGGATTAAGTGAATGAAACGGAAACGGATTCTGGTCGCAAACGTGGAGAGGAATGAGGGTAACCAACTCCCGATGCAACAGTGCGCTTGGAGCCAATGTGTCGTAAAAACACGTCTTCGTATCTCCGCATTTTCCCTTACGCGACAAAACCATCGCCATCGTCGTGTATGACATTTGAGTTAATCAACTTGGGAGTTTTCATTTCCACCCGCTTGCCTCGGCCCTGAAAAAAAACCATCATTGTACTGAGGATAGAGGGAGGGTCGAAACCTGGATGGTTAGTTTAAAAATTTTCACTCAACTTGTTTCGGAGTAACCCATTCGCTGGGAAAAGCAGCTAAACTGTTTTGTGTTGTGCTTGCATGGTACGGTGGGAAATCTCCTCCCTCTAGCACGGGCTGTGCCAAATTATAGTACGGTGAAAGACTTTGTGACTATTTTTGGGGGTAAATATCGCAAAAACTCAAGAAGGGCACCAGCTCGAAGCGGGGAAGAAGTAACATTCACTGAAATATCAACAGCTGCACCGACAGTAACAAATTCATTGCACCGAAAAAATAACAGAGCGAAAGATAACACGATTCGCACACACCTACACACAGACGCACGGGCACATGATATACGCCGGGAGAGAGTATGCCACTACCACACGCCGTGTGCTGTGTGCTGTCAGGTATTCGCTTTATGCGGTTTTCTTTATCCTTCGGTGTTGACTCGGTGTCAAGATTTCAGTTTTAAAATTTAACGTCCTTCGTTTGCCATTCGGTTCGTAAAATCCCTAGAACGTGCTGCCGTACACCTTCCTCTCCAAGGAGCAAGGTTTTGGCCAGTAACGTAAACATGAGGATGATGGGAAAGGGAAGAACGATAGGTGCACGGTGGTTGGCTTTTATGTTTTTAGCGTTATTACATCAACATACAGCACAGAATCCGTTTTTTTGTTTTCTCCTCTTGTCGGATGCATTTCGGGCTGCTTAGCATAATATCTTTCGCTGAAGTTGGGTTTGTTTCTGATTCGGCATTGATATTGGATGGTGAGGAGTAGAACCGATAAAATAAAAAGCTCCATCAACGGAAGCGGAAAAACGAACGATGGAAAAGTTACGACCCAACCATGGGAAAGTAACGGGGCGTTGTGCAAGGGGTTAGCATGGATAAATAAATTGATAATAATAATTTAGTTACACACGAAGCGAAAACAGTAGCAACATCGACCCTCCACCCACGTCCTCTTGCCACAGAAGGTGAAACGGTTTCGGTGCAGAGAGGAAGAAAGAGCTCATGTTTCAATATTTTATTATTTTAATCACGGAGCATTTATTACGAATGCAACCTCATGTCAGGATCAGAAAGGGCGCCCGCTAACGGTAGTGCATCATTTCGGTTCCTTTTCATCAGTTTGATGTATGCACACAGGGCTGCTGCTTCACCTTGGCGTTTTACCACCCCATACCACAAGCCTCTGAAAAATGATGCACAGTGAGATAAGATGTGTGTATTCGAGGGTAAGCAAGCTTGTCTTTGTCTCTGAGTGTTGCCACTTTTCTGTAAAATGAAAGGACCGTTAGAAGTTAGCTTTTTTCCTTTTATGCTTCTGTGTGGTGCATACTGATGTTGCTGACTTGTAACTGCACATAGGTGTGTGTGTGTGTGTGTGTGTTTGTGTGCGGAAGAGACATAGAGTAAGTTATTGTACCTACTGGAACCGGTTGAACTGAGGCGGGGAATTATTGGGACTTTAGTTACAGTATCATCACACACCAACAGCACGAGTTGATGAATCGCTCGGTGAAGCGAAATAATTTATCATCGTCTCATAAATTTAATTGAATTTTCGA